>SNQN01004283.1:0-41362 GCA_008642245.1 Bassia scoparia
GGGCGACCTCGATCGTCCTTTGCAAGTACCCACTTGACCAAGGTTTTTCCCCCTCGAACAATCATCGAAGGATGTCGAGTAGGAGTCGATCAGAGAAGAACTCCTACACCTATAGTACTCGAATCATCGAATTTCTGCGTACGTTGCCTTGCGAACAATGTCGCCAAGCCCCCAAAATATCTCAGCATGAGTCTTGGGACCGCTGAGCTAGCCAAAAACGTACATGTGGCGAACAGCATGATGCCCAATGTTAATTTTATAGGTAGCCAGTCAGACACAGATAACCACCCAAGAATATTCAGCTCTGTGGTCATTTTGTCGCCTCAATAGCGACCGAAAAACGGTCCCCGCCATGAACCGTTGCCATATTCGAACTACGGTGATTTATAAAACCGCATTGCAGATTTTTTTGGAGTTTCGTACATGGTAAGCCAGTTAAGCGACCCATAATAATCGGCCCGGCAGAACAGGGGTTCATTGTTGTAAATGGGTCACCACCCAAACTTTGGCAGAAGGCACCCAACGATGCGCTAAACTCCCTGTTGAACAACCTATACGGACGTACGAATAACGTCCTCTTCACTAGTTGAACAAAGATAGAGACGACAGAAATTCCAATGATTTTAGGAAATGTAAATCCTCTGAATATTATTACCAAAACAGACATCCCATAAACTAATCACAAATCTTGTAAGTCATCTTCGTAAACCGAGGTTCTCATAAAATTATGGATCAATAAAACGGGTTGCTCTTGAACCTCGTCTTTAAGGCTACGAAATTTTACCTTTGCAAACCGTCCCGGAAGACGATGTCTGTGTCGGTCCGGTGTGGTGTCCCCGTCGTGTTGAAGTGCAAAGTGCCAAACCCCCCTCCCGTCGTCGCTATCTTCTTGCCACCGGTGTAGGCGTCGGCCTCCCTTCCGGGCTCTCTTCTTCTTCTTCTAGAAGCCATTATAGTGATGGTGTTATGAGTGAGAAAAAATGGAGTTTAAAAAATTTGTGAGAGAAAGAAGAGATTTGGAGAGATGTAAGATGTGGAGGATGAAAAAGAAGGAGAATGGTGAAAGAATTATTAATTTTGGATGAGAGATGAGGAGTTATGAGGTTTGAAGGTTGTGATTATGGAGTTACTGGAGCGATGAAAGAAGAGATATGAGGATGAAAAAGATGGGAAAGAATGAGGTTATGACTATGCAATAAAATCAGAAGGTAAGAAGATAGAGTAGCCGTTGAGGTGATTAGGATAAGTGCAATCCACGACAACCAACAGGAGCTAGATTCCCTGTACGATTTTCAGACCCAAACGATCGTTTGACCCTAACCGATCGGTTTGGTCTCCAATTAGCATCTGCTTCTGCTCGAAAGTCGATCGACCCAGTTTAATCCGATGACTCAAACCGATCGGTTTGACTTGAAACCGATCGTTGAGCGTTCGTCAATTATTCTCATACTCTCGAAGTCGATCGACCAAACCAAACCTACCATCCAAACCATCGGTTTGAACTGAACCGATCGGTTTGGGCCCATATTCCAATAATCCCAAGCTCACGCAGTCGATCGACCCATTCAAACCTACAAACCAAACCGGACAAACCCAAACCGATCGGTGTTGACCTGAACCGGATCGGTTGACGGTATCGATGAATTATTGCTCAAGTCCCCAACCCCGATCGACCCAGACAAAAACCGAACAGTTAAACCGATCGCGTTTGACCTATAGTTGATGTGCAATAGTCTCCAGTCGATCGGTTGAATCAAAACCGACCAACCCAAAAACCGATCATTTGGCTCGGATCCCAATTTCTTTGCCACCAGTTCGATCGACCCAAACGAACCTTACCAACCCAAACCGATTCGGTTTGGCCTCCTTGCGGAGCAACTGCACACCTGTACACTTAGTCAATAAATTCGATCAATTCCTCATCCTCACTTCACACAAAAAGCTCCTATACTAACACTACACTAGCTACAATACTATTTCTACAAAAGCATGTAAAATACGGGTTGCCTCCCCGCAAAGCGCTTGTTTAACGTCCCGAGCCTGACGTTATATCCTCCGAAGCGCGCTGCAGATGATACATCCTCGAGTATAAACCTCCGCGAAGACCCACCAAGCACCCTCATGATAAATTCAATCGCTGGCCATATTACGTTAACTTTTCACCTTTGGTCTTCATAATCTCATCGAAAACCAAATTTACTCACCAAGGTGACAGTGTAGGGACCGGGTCCATCTAGACTTCAACTTTCCAGAAAAGAGTTTTAACCTTGAATGGAACAACAAAGACCTTTCCCCTACCTGCAAACTCACATCTAAGATTTCTTGTCGTGCCATCGCTTCGTCTTCTCCTTATATAACTTAGAACTTTCATAAGCTGCCCAAACGGAACTCATCAAAGCTCATTCAATTGTAGCAAGCGTTCTCACCAGCCAATTTGCATCCATATTGAGCTTCTTGATCGCCCAAAAAAGCCTTATATTCTAGCTCAACCGACAAATGACATGCCTTTCCAAAGCGGTTGGGGATGTACCTATAGGTTCTTAAATGCAGTTCTTGTACCCCACAAGCATCATTAAAGCTTCGTACTCCAATCTTTCCTAGACCTCGCACAGTCTTCTCAAGGAATGACTTGATTTACCTGTTAAGAAACTTCCACTTGCCCACTAAGTTTGAGGATGGAGGCAAAGTCCAGTGACGGTGTTGACTCCATACTTCCGCAGCAATGTATCAAGGCGCTACTCATGAAAATGAGAACCAACCATCACTTATGACAGCTCTAGACACCAACGCGCGGAAAAGAATGATCCTTCTTAAAACAGCTTCAAGACCACCTTGGCTCATATAGGAGAACGATTGCTCAACCCCACTTTGACACGTAATCACAGCCACAAATATGAAACGATTGCCCTTAAGATGAAGGAAACAGGGTCCATATAATCATTGCCCCATACATCAAAATCTGCACTTCAAGTATGCCCATTCTGAGCATTCTCCATGGCGCATAGAAAGTTGCCCGTCCGCTGATAAGCATCACAAGAGAGTACAAATATCTAGCATGCTTTAAAGAGATTAGCCAGTAGAAACCAGATTGCAAGACACTTTGAACACGTTTTTGATGCCCAGCATGACCACCATAAGAGATTGATGACAACGATCAAGTATGCCACCCAGTCCTCATATTCAGCAACACATCTTCTGTATTAAACCATCAGCACATGCTTGAACAAATAAGGATCATCCAGATAATACTGCTTACATCATGCTGAATTTCTGCATCTGTTGGTAGGACAAATTCATCAGCAGTACAAAGACCCACCGAAATAATTGGCAAATCAGGTACATGGAGTAGTAGCAGCAACGAACATGAGATGGTCATCTGGAGGAATCATCAATGAAGATCACCTTATCATCAAAGCCGATTCCTCGAAAGTGATCGGCCACATAATTCTCTGCTCCTTTTTATCACGAATTTCAAGACTCCGAACTTCCTGTAGCAAGAGAATCCAGCGAATGAGCCTAGGCTTTGCTTCATGGCTTGGAAAGGAGGATACTTCAGGGTTGCTGTCAGATAAACAATACCTTCGAGCCTACTAGGTAGGTCCCAAACTTATCAAGAAGCATACACGACAACAATAAACTCCTTCTCAGTTGTGCATAATGAACTGAGCTCCATCAAGCTCGTGCTAGCATAATAGATTAGCATGCAAGACCTCTCCTTCTCTGCCAAAAACAGCACCCCAAGTGCATAGTCAGCATCACAACATAATCTCGAAAGAAGGCTCCAATCAGGAGGTTGCACAATGGAGCTGAAATCAAGGGCCTTTTATCCTGTCAAAAGACTCAGACACTTCATAGTAAAACAAGGGCATTCTGTCAAAAGCAATGTGTAAAGTGGCTTTGCAATCTTGGAGAAGTCCTGGATAAACGGACGCGATAAAATCTCGCATGACCAAGGAACTCTGCACCCCTTTAACATTAACAGGAGGGGGAAGTTGCTCTACACTGCACTTTTGACTTTTATCCACTTGTATGCCCCTAAGATGACAAGATGACAAGACAAACACCCTTAGTGACCATAAAGATGGCACTTTTCCAATTTCAGCACCAAACTTTACCTCTTCGGCATCTTTTCAAAACTCTAGAAGATTTACTCAACAGGCATCATTAATCAAACCATACACACAAAAATCATCCATAAAAGGACTTCCATGATAGACTCTAAAAAATCAGAAAAAGATAGCCATCATACATCTCTAAGTTGCTGGAGCGATTACATAATCCAAATGGCATTCTATGATATGCAAAAGAGTACCATATGGACATGATGAAGCGTAGTCTTTTCCTATCTTCAGGGTGAATCGAATTTGCATAAATCCCAAATACCCATCCAAATAGCAAAAGAAACTTTATGGCAGCCAAAACGCTCCAACATCTGATCAATAAAGGGAAGGGGAAGTGATCTTTTAGTGGCCAAATTAAGACGCCTAAGTCTATACACGCGCCATCCGTCACAAAGTGGATCAAACTCATTCTAGTCATTTTTCACAATCGAGGTAGTCCCGCCTTCTTAGGCACAACCGTTGAACGGACTTTACCCACTTAGAATAGAAATAGGAAATAATACCTGCATCAAGTAATTTCATTACCTCTATCTTCACCACCTCTTTCATATTCGGATTCAATCTCTGTGGCCTTGAAGTGCAGGGCGATGACCTTTCTTGCCAATGAATCCTGTGCATTACAAAAAATCTGACTAAGTACCCTTAAGATCCATCAATGCTCTAACCCAAGAGCTTTCATGAATACGAAAACGTCTATCAGCTTTTGAAGCTGCTCTCATCAATGCAGCATTGACAATCACAGATACATCCCTTGTCATCCAAAAAACAACATATTTCAGGAGTAGAGGGGAGGGTTTCAGTTCAAGCTTTGTTACCTCCGAAGCTAGTGCCACTAGGGAGTGGCATAGCTTAGCCTTTCGGCATCTTCCTCCTGCCATCAGGTGCAGCACTAGAGCATAACCACGGGTCTCCTTCCCTACAAGAGACTCAACACACAAACATTCTCCAAACGATCTCTATATAGGAGATGTCAGGAACGTTATCCAACAAATAGAAATCAATTATGGTTGACGATACTGTGCAAACAGGAAGCTTCAACATGGACTCTTAGTGCACTTGAAAGATTGAAACCACTTTGTCATCCCAACAGTCAAAGTATGCCTTCCATTCTCACATCTATGATTCCCCTGCCGTATGAAGGAAGGTCGACTAAGTATGATCGGGAATTGGCATCCTCAATCCATGTCAAGCAACCAACAAGTCTACAGGAATGTAAAACTTACCCACACGGAACATGAACATCCTTACAAATACCCATTGGATATTTTAAGAACCGTCAACCATCTGAGGTTATACTAGTGCATTTAAGATCCCCCATATTAAGTTATGCAGATTGACAAAGGACATGACACTAACAACTAGCACCCAAATCACACAATGCCTTGTCAATATGCAAAGACCCTATATCACATGGAATAGAAAAGCTTCCAGGATCTTTCAGCTTTGGTGGAGACTTATTTTGAATTATAGCACTGCACTGTTAAGTGAAAGCAGCAGTCTCCACCGCATTAAACTCCCTCTTTTTAGTCAACATGTCTTTCAAAAATTTAGCATAAGAGGGAACTTGAGTTACTAATTCAGTGAAAGGAACAGTTACCTGCAGATTTCTTACCACATCAAGGAACTTGCTGAACTGCTGGTCCTGCTTTTTCTTGGCTACTCTAGCTGGAAAGGGCAGCTGAATAGGGGGCACCACAACAGAAGGTGCTTTTGCTGCCTCCTCCTCCTTATCAACATTTGCATCAACTTCCTTGCCTTCTTCTCGATCTTCAGCCTTCTCAGCATCTACAACATCTTCCTAAGAGGCACTATCAGGGCTATCAGCAGCTGCAGGCATGGGTGGACCTACGTAACTAATGCCACTGCAAAGGGTGATCGCATTGACACTATCCTTCGGTYGTTGCGGTTGTGAAGGAAGGGCACCCTGCTGCCTTTGTGTATTAGAAGCAGCCAATTGCGCCACTTGAGTATCCAACTGCTTATTATGAGTGACAAAGGACTGAATATCTCTTTGGACTTGCGTTTGGAACTGTGCCTGATCCTTCTGCATCTGCAGCATCATATTTCTCAACTCAGCCATGGCTGGATCAACTACTGAGGCCTACTGCAGCTGTTGCTGCTGGTTGTACTGCTGATTGTACTGCGACTTTTGATGAGAGGGCTGATATYGAGGCTGGTACTGTTGTTGTTGCTGCGGTTGCTGCTGCTGTGAAACTGGTTGAGGATTCAACACATTGTTGCTCTTGTAGGACAGATATGGATGATTTCTCATGCCTTCATTGTATGTGTTGGAGTATGGATTGTTGGGACGATTTTGAAACGCGCATACTTGATCCATAGGAGATTGACATCCACCAGTTAGATGCCCCATCCCCCACAGTTATCACAGTACATATCACTCAGGCCTGAAACAGCTGCAACTGAAGCTGATCGACTCATATTGATGCCATCCAACTTCTGATTGATGGCTGATATCTGGGCTGCTAATAAAGTGATCTGATCGACCTCATGCTTGCCTGTTTTCTTTACCACACCTTGAGTATTGCCATATTGAGCATTATGATTGGCCATCTCCTCAATCAGTTTCCATCCAGCATTAACTGTCTGACTCATGAACCTCCCATTCGCTGCAGCATCGAGAATAATACGAGATTCGCTGTTCAAACCATTATAGAAAGTCTGAACCAAGAGCCATTTCTCTAGACCATGATGAGGACACATTYGGTGTAATTCTTTGTATCGCTCCCATGCCTCATATAAAGTCTCATCAACATCTTGCGTAAAGTTAGTGATCTTACTACGCATTTGAGCAGTCTTCTCTGGAGGATAGTACTTCTTGTAGAAAGCAAGAGAAAGAGCATCCCATGAATCAAAAGTGGTTGCATCAAGACTGTTCAACCATAATCGAGCTCTGTCCCGCAATGAGAAAGGAAATAGCATTACACGAAGCTGATCAGGCTCGACACCAGCATGCTTGACAGTACCACAATATTGGAGGAAATTAGATATATGTAAGTTGGGATCCTTAGTCGCATTCCCTCCAAACTGATTGCACTCGATCATATTCAACAGCGCAGGCTTAAGCTCAAAGTTGGCTGCCGCTAGCGTAGGCATGCCTAGACCTGTCGGAATCTCATTCCGACTAGGCTGAGAGTAGTCCATGAGAGAGCGTTCTGGTTGAGACGCCATCTCTTCAGGATCAGGATCAAAATGGACTACTTCGTTGTGCACTGAACGTGACTCTTCCTCCTCTAAATCAGTTTCGTATAAGGGATTCGAAAACTGATGAGAGATGGAAGAATCTGAAAAATCCAATCGCCTCACGGAATTCTTCCGCCTATGGTAAGTTCGCTCCACCTCGGGATCGTATGGAATCAAATCCCCAAGTCGGGAAGACCTGCGCATAAACAGAAGCAAACTGCAGCGATCGTAAGTACTATCCTGAAGAACAATGAATTGTTCTTCAAGACAATCACAAAAGAAAAAAGAAATAGTCTAGACTCAAACAATCAATCAATAATTAAGCCGTTTCCCCGGCAACGGCGCCAAAATTTGACAGGCTTGTCGCGTACCTATCAAAAATACCTATTAARACTAACCTGCAGCTAGTGGTAACAGGATCGTATCCACGAGGAAACAACAACTACTGATTAATTGAATATAAGCATCTAAACTAGCAAGAGAAACGTTGGGTTGTGATTAAGACTAACTAGAACTAATGACTATGATTAACAGAAGGGAATAAACTATATAATAAAAGAATCTAGAGCTATGGTTCACTATAGCAGTAATTGACAGCAAATTGGTATCAACAATTCATAACATGGCATAATCAAACAGGATCAAAGCTCTCTCAAATCAATTGAACCATAGAACTACTCCTAACCGTATCTCTCGACCTAGGAAAGTCTCGTTCTACCTATTGATGTTGATCTCGTTCTAAGTCTCAATCGCTAGATCTAGAGACTTGTGACTAATCARATTAAGCAATTAAGTCGGGCCCTACGAAATTAATTAACATGAATAACAATCTAATAGGAATTTGATTAAAAGCCAAGCCATAAATTGAATCAAACCAATTATAAATCAATATATTGCTATAAATCCCCAATCGCTCTAGAAATTAGACTACTCGCTCATAGTTGAATTAAACATGATGATTGCTATTGGGAAAAACATAATTAAAGTAAAGAACAATTCAAAACAATAATAAAAACCCTAAAACAATTCAAAGCAATAATCGAAAGCATAAACAATTGAAAGCAATAAGGAAACAAATTAAAGAAAGAATTAATTACCAAAAGAATGATTGCAATTGATGAATGAATGGTTGAATTCTATTGAAAAGCCAAAAACTAGGGTTCCACAATACGTAATTGAGTTCTCTGTAATCTTTCTGATAAAAACTAATGATAGATTAAAAGATAATTACAAAATTAGGATTTCTCCCCTTAAATACTCTTGCTATTTTCTAAATTAAATCCAAGCTGCTTAATTACAAGATTGCCATCCTCATTATATTACAAATAAACCGAATCAGGAATCCCAAAACCGGAACTCAAACCGATCGGTTTGGATTGAACCGATCGGTTTGGATCTGAACTGATCGGTTTGGATTCAAACCGATCGGTTTGGGCTCGGATTTCCATGCTCAGCCCAATTCCGCTCGATCCAAGGCTCGTGCTACATCCGTGAAGCTCCGTAGTGATCCCAATCAGCCCAAAATCGATCCAAAAGCATYGAAAAGATCCTGAAACTAATCAAAACACTAAACACACAATATTAGTAGCAACAAGGCCTTTAGGAGGCCAAAATCATCTATAATGACATGAGAATGAGGGGGAAAATCATACAATAAAACAATACATCATCCCCCTAACTTGAAGTTGACATTTTGGAATGACATGGGCGCTAAGCCCCCCATGCTCATTGAGTTGAGTCAAAGGAGCCTATWGGGTCAATTTGAAGAATGGGCTTTGTTTCGAAAAAGAGAAAAGTTGAAATTTGTGACTGCGGGTTGACACAAATGTAAGGCTAACATGATTGGTCTTGAGACGTTGGATCAACATTGAGTCTATGTCAGGGTCTAGACTAGAAGGGGCATTTTCGAATTCTAGAGAATCGAACCACTAATTGAATTGAACCTCGATTTATTTTTATTAATTTGGTCGGACCTCGAGATGAGGCTACCTAAGTATCCTTGTGGAATCAGATCGATTGTAGTTCGTGAGGTCGTGTGTGTAAGTGATGGACAATGCTCATTTGGAGAGGACTTTGAGGTTGTAATGTAGGCTTAGGTTTGATGGTGTGAGGCTTGAATTGCTCTTTGATTTTGCACTAAACTTTGACAAGCTTTTGATTTGAAAAACTTGACAATTGAACTTGAGGTTTTGATTTGATTTTGCATTTGACTTGATTTTGATGTTGACTTTGGCATCACTTTAGCTTTTGAGGCTTTGAATTGAACTTTGCATTGGAGTTTGCTTGTCATTGAATGGTATTCTGATGTGTGTATGAAAGAAAATGGCTAGTAAGCTCAAAGGGGTTGCAATGGAAATTTCATGTTTGTTTAAGGTGAATGGAGGGGATGGATAATTTTTGTGGAGCAATGAAAGAGGGCCTCTTAAGCATGTCAATTTTGAATTTTGAATTTTTTCGATGTTTTGATTTTTTGATATTTTTTGAGGTCATTGAGTGGTATGAGTCTCATCATCGAATTTGAAAAAGAGAAATTGAAAAGAAGAAGACTTATTTTATTGATATTGAAAATTGAAGAAGGCTACAACTTTATTGACTCGACCCAATTGACATAGACTCAAATTGAAAAGAAAGGAAAAGACTTGGCTAGGACTATGACTCTTTTTATTAAATCAATCTAGGGGACTGTGAACTTGTAACTTGGTTGCTTAATTCATTGTGCTTGGGTCGCCCATTAGGTTGCTCTGATAGTTGAGTTTGCCTCCTGTAGGGATTGGAAGACGTCCATCATCCACCATGCCTTGGATCTTGTGTCTTAAGTTCCAACACTCATTAATGGTATGCCCATTTCCCCTATGGTACTTGCAGTAGGCATTTAGGTCCCATTTCTTGTTTCTGTACTCCGGGGTTGGATCTGGAGTGGGGCCAATTGGAAAGATGAGTCCTTGCTTGTTTAACCTTTCTAAGGCTTGCTCCAAGGGCATCCCAAGGGGTGTGAATGTCCTTGGAGGCTTTCTTGCTTTTTACCCATTATTGTTAGAGGACACAACATCGACCTCTACTTGATTTGCTTGTGCAACATTGGAAATTGAGCCCATTTTCTTGTTGGTGTAATTGGTCATGGACTTTTGGGCCTGAACTTCTTCTTCTACTAGGATCCCCACCTTGTAGAAGCTAGTGAAGGACTTAATGGGTTGGAACTTGAGAGGCTCTTGGTATTTGGGCAGTAGATTTTTGATCATCATTCGGACTTGATCTTCCTCGATGCGCATGTTAGTCATTTGAGATGCCTTTTCCCTCCACCTCTTAGGAAGAGGTGAAGCTTTCTTGTAGACCGTGGGCGAACCCTGCGGGGGGGGGGGGGGCTTGGGCCTACATCGATGTGTGTTGTGTGTCGGGGCTTGACACGGAACCCGCACGTGAGTGCGTTAGGGGGTTTGTCGAGTAAGGGAGTCTGCCACCGTGCCTGTAAAGGTTATTCACGGACGCCGAAAACGTTGGTGCCAAAACAATGGCCCACAGTCCGATCCAGTAACCAGTCGTGCGTTCGGGGACATGGTACGGATTGAATCAGTAACCCAATCCGCCGCAACGTATGCCGTGTCCTAGAAACGAGGCGTAAGAGAGGTATTTATAGGCGCGAAGCACAAAGTGAGCGTATATACGCTCATGGGAGCGTATATACGCTCATGGTGAGCGTATATGCTTCATGGTGACATATATACGCTCATAGGGAGCGTATATAGCTCATGCTGGTGAGCGTATATACGCTCATGGGAGCGTATATACGCTCCTTTGAGCTATATACGTTCAGTTATTTTTGCCTTATTTCGAAGATTTTTCTTATTCTGCAAGATTACGGATGAATCTAGACATCCCCTCCTCAAGAAATACGATTCTAGGGAGTTCTAGGGGATTCCGGAACGTTCCGTGTATTTTTTCCGTATTTTCTGCGTATTCCCACGTATTTTGATATTGTAAATACTGCAAAATTCATAGAAAATCATAGAAAAATCAGAAAAATAATCTAAAAATACTGGTGAACTCAGAAAAATAAGAAGAATGCAATGAAGTGAAAATCATGAAAATCACCAATATAATTTATTTGAAAAATCCTAAAACCAAATAGAAAATTCTAAAAAATAGAAAATAAATAAAAGAAATAAAAGAAGATACTTTTTGCCTCTTATTTGACCTTCGGCACATGATTTTGAGCTTGACTTCACATATTTCGAGCTTTTCATGAGTTCAAATGCGTCTTTTAGAAACAAATCGATCACGAAACGTGATATGTTTCATCATCGGTTACTCATTTGGGGAGACACATTTAGGTGTCTACACTTCTTTTTCACCTTGCTTGATAATTTTAAGTTCCCTTAGACCTATTGGAAGTTGGGCATTGTAGCAATAGTGTTTGAGGAACTCTTCTTTGATGTACTCCTAATCATCAACCTTATTTCTGTTAAGAGTCTTGAACCACTTAGAGGGGTAAGTGTCCAAGGTGAGTGGAAAGATAGAGGCAAACAGTTCCTTGCCCATGCCTTTGAGGGAAATAGTAATGGTGAATGATCGGAGGTGGTCTTCGGGATCTTCGACTCCTTTGACTTCCAATCGGTCGTTGAGCACAACCTTCTTAGGAAGTTGTCCCTTAAATTCAAAGTCCTTCATGGGGATCTGGAACGCTATTGCTGCATTGAGTCTTGCTTCTAACTCCTAAACCTTCTTTTCAGTCTCAGTTTCTGGTGGTGGCTCATCTCGAGGAATGTTAGAGTCCTTTTCCTCATCTTCACCTGACTTCCTCTCGACTTTCTTTTGCAAGTCAGCCAACTATTTTTTCTATCGGTCTATCCTACTAATTACCTTTTACAATTTGGCTAGAACATCAACAATGGTAGCCTCTTGACCCATGTGTACTGACACGGACCCTTTTGACTTGTCTTGGACAACAACGGTTCTTTTAACCAACCTCGAGCCTTCAGTTCGCTCCCAAATGGTTTTCTCTTAACCTACGTTGCACCGTGACAAGGAAAGCTTCACTCGATTAGACATTGAAGAAGACTCAAACTCGATCTAGGACTTGAACTTGACTCTAAGACCGACTTGGGCTTAAACTGGGCTTGACATTAGTTTGAAATTTGACCAAACATGAACCTCGACCTAGGTTGAGGTGCTTAGGCCTAGACTCATTTTGACTTGAGTGTTGGGCCTGTTTAGTACTTCGACCTGGTTTGAACTATTAAGAGACTTTTGGACTTAATTTGGGCTTGACATTTGGATTAGGCTTGACATGGACTAGTACCATGGTTTGGGTTAAGGCACTTGGACTAACTAGACTTGTATTTGGACTTGGAATTGTGTTTGGACTGGACTGGACAAAGACCTCGGTCTGTTTTGAGGTGTTTGGGCTGGACTCGAACTGGACTTGCGTTGGACTRGACTCCAAATTAGACGTACTTAGCATTAAGTCACCATTAGGCTTTTTGATGTGGACTTGAATGTGGATTAGAGAACATTTTGAATATGGGGAATTTAGATGTGGACTGAGACTATGGATGTTGCCCATGAATGTAGAGATGAATTTTGAAATGGACTTTGAAGTGGAGTTGAATATGGATCATGGATGGACTAGAAATACACATGGATCATGGGCCACAGACTCGAAAGAAGTGAGACTGAATTGCGTATGTACACGTAGACACATAAAGCACATCAGCATAATAGATGCAACCTAGAGTCTRCTWAGGTCAGTCAAGGGTGTCCAAAAGGGTCTCATGACTAGGCTTAGAATAGTCCTTAACACACCCAACCCACTGTGATGATCTAAGGAGGACTAAACCATTACGAATTTGTAGGGCACGCAGTCGCGCGTCATGGTGGGGATGGGCATCTAGCCTATGAGTTGATTACATAGGTAGTACACCAGCGCTAATCTTAAGCGAGCGCCCCCGTTCTGTCTCGAGTGTAATACACACTCATGTGAGAAGTGTTGCCTAGAAAGCGAATACTCAGTGCCAACGACCTAAGTACCGCATWATGTAGAATGCCTAGCACCACATGTTCAATTTTACATCGTGAATTCGCGAGACTTTTCGAGTTTAGTCCACCAAGATTCCTAGCGGAATCGCCAAAAAACTGTACGGGCGTCGGGCGTCTCCGGGCCGGACTGGGTTCGATCCCTCTGCCCCGCGAAGTATAGTCTCGGTGAGATACCATATTGCAAAGAATTGAATTCGTGCTAATTTGCGTAGTGTGAGTATGCTGGCATCGAGGACTGTGTATACTCGAAATCGAATAGAGGAAGTCGCCACCACACTTCTTTCGGAAAGCTGCGGAACCCATTTTAAACCTTGCCTGTAATTGCATAAAATCAAGGAGAAGGACTCCATGTTAGGTCATGCACCATATCAAGATTAGGGGATGAGGGTAAGGGCGAAGTAGTGCACATCACTCCACCGCATCTAGCGCCCTCTACTCGGTCTTATAGCAAATTCACCAATTGTAACATCGAACAACACATATGTTCGTATTAATCCTTAATAGTTACTAGGCGTGTTGGTTAATGCATGAAAAGACTAATTAATTGTTGTCACTTTGATTTAGGTCAAGATTCAAGGATCCTAAACCGTTTGTCTATGATTATCTTATTAGTCGTGACAAGCAATTAATAGGTCTTTGATTAACAAGATTTAATGGTGATGGAAAATATATACAAGAACAAGACAATGAATATACATAGAGGAAGAAGAAGAAGATGACTTACCTCGAATCGCGATCCACGGCAAAACACAAACAAAAGATAAGAGTTAGTTTTTGAAATCGAATCGCCTCACAAGGTGCTATTTACATGAGAAAATCAAAGAGGAAAGTTAGTATTGACGATAATATTGTAATTGAATTTTAATTGAAAGAAGAAAAAGGAAAAGTTGATTTACATGTTAATTAATGTCGAATAATCGAATAATCCATATTACATGCTTAAAAGTGATGAAAATAAACAAAAGCAAAGAATAATTAAAGAGGATAGAAGGAGAGAGTTTCTATGAGTTTTGTGGCCTCATAGGTTATAACAACAATGCGTGGTCGAACAATCCTCGAACGATATCCTTGAATGCCTTAATCTCTTGAATTGAATGTGTATTGAATTTGAAAGAGTTTCTTTGAGATTTTTTGAAAAAGAGGGAGAGAGTATGGACGTGCAAAAGGTGAAGAAAAGTTGCAAATGAACCGAGGTTTGATTCATATTTATAGGCAAGCACCAAAAAAGGCAAGAAACTAGGTGAAATTACGCCCAAAACTGGGCGTAATAGCACCCAGTATTCTTCTCCTTTAGTTGGTGCAAAATTGCCTAAAATAGATTATTTTGTCGGTTTTGGTTTTGGTAAAATTGATTTGAGGCTTGTACGGGAAGCCAACTTGCATGAGAAACCAAGGGATGAACGTAGACATTCTTGGGGAGCAATCCACGTCCTTGGAAGCTTCCGAAATGTTCCGTTTCGCTCAATTTTGTGTTTTGCTTAAGAAATTCATAGATATTAATCCACAAATCAAAAAATTATGGAAAAAATATGTAACAATTCCGTGTAAAATCTAGTATTTTGTGTTAAAATTGCGTATTTTTGGGAGTTGTTTTGATACTTTAATTAATTATTTTAAAATTAATTAAACTATCGAAAACTCTGAAAAATTGCAAAGTGCTTAGAAAAATACATAAAAATTATACAAAAAAGTCTGAAAACAAGTTAAAAGTATTTTGAAATTAAAACTCATTTTTAAGGGTGCTTTGGGCAAGAATAGGTGCTCTGGCTTTGTAAATCGAGATTTTAGGGCGTTGTTTGAGGCAATTGTTCTTTAGAATTCGACCAATTGCAATATGGTATAGTCATATCATTGGCCTTTATGAAGGGACAAATGTAGTTACCTATAGGCTTGCTGTTGGAAGAGTTGAGTTAATTAGAAGAGTTGTCATCGAAGAAATTGGTAACGTGACTGATTTGATCGGTATTGGAAGACGAAGAACCACCTTTTTTGTTAAAGTTCCCACTATTACCCTTAGATTTTTGGTCTTTAACATCTCCTTCAACGAGGAGCCCAACCTTGTAGAGTCCAACAAATGACTCAATGGCTTGAAATTTGAGTGGCTCTCGATACTTCAGTTGAAAGTTCTTGATGACCATTCGAACTTGATCTTCTTCATTGGGCCTGTTAGTTATCTGAGCGGACTTCTCTCTCCACTGATTAAGGAAAGGAGTAAACTCTTCCTTCTCTCCTTGCTTAGTGGTCTCTAGTTCACGGAGTCTAACAGGGAGCTGGGCATTGTACTTGTACTACTTTAGGAATTCTTGTTTGAGGTATTCCCAATCATCGAGCTTATTTTGATCCAGAGTCTTGGACCACCTAGATGGATGGGTGTAATCCCCTGTAATTTTTGAATATTTATAATTATATTTTCTTAAAAATATAMTACGATTATTTTATAAAAACGATATACTTTATTTAAATTATATTATTTTCGCTCAAAAGATGTTTTGTGAAAAAAATATACCTTTTCTCTTTATCCAAAACAAAAAAAGGATATTTAAAAATTAATCTAGCCAAAAAAAACCTAGATTATTAAAGGGTTTTATTTCTTTCCCCTTCATACTTCACACCACTTTTAGTATTCACAAAAAAAAGAAAGAAAAACGAGAGAGAGAGAGAAGAAGAGGGTCGTGGTCTGCTGTGCGTGTGCTGCCCTGCTTGTCGCTGCCTTCTCGCCACCGGTCGCTGCCACCAGCCAGCATAGCCGGTCAYGTCGGTCCTCTTTCTCTCCCATCTTTCTCTTCTTGCTTTCTTTCTCTTCCCTTTTTCCAATTCATGTTTTAGTTTGATTAAACTTTGAAGTTTTACAATCAATTGTTTATGCCAATGTTTTGAGTATAATTTGCTATGAATTGTTAATAGTATGAATCGTGTTGTTAATTTCAATGAAAAAAAGAAAATTTCAGATTTGTTCAATGGTAAAATTAGGGCTTTAAATTGAGGATTTTCATGTTTTATGGGTTAAGAATCAATTAATACTTGTTTTGTGATATGTAAAATTTTATGAAGCWGAAAATTGGGGTTTTAAGGGTTGAAACAAAATTTCAGATTTGATTCCAAGTAAATTTTGAGGTTTTAATGATTTTTAATCATGTTTTGGTATGGGTAAACTTGTTTATAAACTATTATTTATGTATACAAAACTTAAACCTTCTCTTTGCAAGTTTCAATAAATTTCAGATTTTTCAGAAACATTTTGAAGCTATTAGTGTTGAGAATATTGGGTTTTCACTTCAAAATCAGTGGTTTAATATATTGTATTACTAGTATAAGCATGTTTATTGGATTGTTGAATGTTTATGGATGAAAAAGGAATTTTTCAGATTTATTAAATGAATTAAAAGGGTTGAGTTCGTTGTTTAAAAGTTAGATTTTTCATGATTTTCAAGCTAAGACTATAGTATAATATTCATACTATTAAATGGGGATTTTTGTGAGAAATAAGGACATGGTTTTAGTGACTTTTTGAGGTTTATTAAACTACTTAGTATTGCTGTAAATTAAGTGTTATGTGTATTGATTCGAGCTTTGTAAAATGATTAGGAGGAGACTTTGTAGAGGTCGAGTTCTAAGTGTTAAAGTCGCTTTTCGCTCGATTTATTCAAGGTACGTACTACTTGCGGGACCCTTGATCTTAATGTTTGTTTGAGGATGTTTGTGAACTTAGAAGCATGAGTAGGAAACGTCTATGGAATTGTTTGGTAGTCACGAATGAATCATTTGTTTGTGTCATGGTCTATATTTGTGGAAATTGAGGAATATTGTGGAAATTGGTTTGTTCATGAGGTTGTTATGGAGGTTGTTAATTAGTCATTTGGCTTTAATTAATTGTTTTGGTCTATTGAGGAATTAAGTGGAGTCAAGTATAACTTACTCCATGAGGCATTTTTATTACATGGATAAATTAAGTGGAGTCAAGTGTAACTTGCTCCATGAGGAGATTTTATTACTCAATGTGTGAATTGAGTAAAGGAAAGTATTCAAGTCTTAATGATGAGGTTAGTTGGCTTGTCCAATAGGTTTATTAATTAAAGGAATGGTTTGTGCTAAAAATAATTGGTATGTGTTTTGTGGTCTTGTTTGGAAGTCGGTAAATAATTAACAGTTAAATAATGAAATTTGAATGAGTAATAAAACTCTCGATTGGTGCACGTCTGGAGTATTGACAATCAGGGGTTGGGGTTGCGATTTTATTCGCTTCCTTCCGAGGGCCGTTTGATCAACGCGTCCCTCTTCAGGTTTTTCTTATTATTATTTATCATTTTGGATTTTATCCGATAGGGGTTAGCTGATATCTCACTAGCTTCGGTGACGGAGTCGCGCCCGTTCACCATATTTTGATGCCTTTCGACGGGGAGGCATGGGGGTTGTGACACCTTGTGTCTGATTGATGTTCCTAAATTGTGAACATGGGTTGAGGACAACCTTGTCTGTTGCTCAAATCATAATTGAAGTAATAAACTATATTGAGTCATGTATTGGAGTCGAGTAAACTATTCTTACAGGTACAAATCTTTTTAACAGGAGCGATTGATGATGTTGGGATTAGGATGTTTTGGAGCAGTTGTGTATGAATTTGTGATTAGGACTGAGTTATTTTGGATCTTTGGGTTGTATAAAATGTTGTTGAGTGGTAACTTGGTATGTGCATTTTTAGGGGAGATGCTGTCCGTTTGTTTTCTCATTTTTCGTATGTTGTATGTACTCAGCTTTGCTGATTGTGCGTTTTTGTGTGTTATCCACATTTTCTCCTTTTTGGTAGACTTGTGATGATCCTTATTTCACTTGGAAATTATGGGGAGCAGATTTTTCACAGGATTTATAATAATATGGTGACTAGCCTTGGATGAATAGGTTGAGTGGAGAGCCGCCCGTGCTTTTATATATTTATTTTTGATCGTAGACTTTTCAGAACGATTTTGGCATTTCAAGTTTTTAAAAGGGATTTATTTACCTTTGTGTTTGAATAAGGGCTTTGAATGGTTTCAACTTGTCAATAAGATTTAATTTGGAGTTATACCTTTTGGTTGAACTATTTCTTATTCTTGGTTTTCCGCTGCAAAATGATTTAGCCTTAACGTTTTAACACGTGGCGGTAACATGCCGTTAGTTCTCCTTATTTTCAATATAGTATTTCGCAGGTAAAAGGGGAGATTTATTGGGGTGTTACAATGGGTGTCTAGAGTAATAGGAAACACCGAAGTGAAAAGCTCTTTACCCATTCCTTTCAGTGCCATTGCGATGTTAAAAGTGCGAAGATGATCTTCTAGATCTTCAATCCCTTTGAATTTGGGAAAATCATTGATGACAAACTTCTTAGGAAGTTGGCCCTTGATCTCATAATCAGTAACACGAGGCCCATGGATTGAATTCTCGAACATTTTCTTGACCAACTCTTCTAGCAGTTCAATATGTCTTGGTTTTTGAAGGAGAAAGTGGTGATTTTTCTTTGTCTTCTTCCTCCTCGTCAAAATCAAGAGGTCTTTTAACTTCCTTCTTCTAATTTAGTTCCCCAATGCTTTTTTCTTGGGTAACAAGGCGAGAATTCACCTTCTGGAGCTGCTCTAGAATAGTAGGAAGTTGTTGTTCGACACTAGCCATGTGAAGTTGTGCTAATTTAAGTAGAATGAACTGGGCTTTCTTGGAATAGAGGTGGCTTCGTTCTCATTATTCTTCTGAGCCCCAAATGCAAGTCTCGAGCCTTTGCTATCTTGCATGAATTCAAGAAACTGTGCTTTAGGATCTAGAAACAATTAATCGGACTTGGATTGGACTAGCAATTGAAAGTTCTTAAGATTGAACCTAATTCGTGTTTAAGGTTCTAGACTTAAGGATTGRGATTGAAATTTTGAAATTGAATTCTAGACCTAATTTTGGTTTAAGGTACTAGAGTTGGAATTGAACCTAGGTCAGTTTTAAGGTTCTTAAACCGAATGCAATTTATATCAATTCAACTCATCTTATAAGCATCCCACTATATATGTCAAATTAAATGAATCCATGAGTGCAGATTACTAACCAAAATTAATTACCCCCTCTTCTTTTGACCGCACAAATTCATCCCCCTCAATTTTCACCACACTACCAAAACGTCACCATCACCCACTATTTAAAACATGCAAAACCCCTTCCAAAACCCACAGAACCTCCAAMACTCCTTCAACTCACAAAATTACTCATCTCCAATTCCAACAAAAATATTATTTTCAACGCAAAATTCTCATTTTTCACCCATGGATATCTCACTAATGCCTACAAAATCTTCTGAAACCAAAAAGGATGAGAGCATGTCAATTATCGAGGGCTCAAAGAAAAGAAAATTTGAAGAAATCAAGGGCAATTGGGAAGAGTTGGGTGATCACATCCCGATGGTAGGAAAATCTCATGTTCGTGCTCGAATTGATGCTCGCTGCTGAAACTATATGATGGGTATGGCAATCAACCTGTATTGGTGCAAAGCATGTAAGTTCACACAACTCATTGATATATTAGAGTTTCAGGGATGGTCTAGTCTGTTTGAAATTGGTTACAAAAATGAGTTATCATACATAATAATGGATCAGTTTAGCAAAAGCTTTAAGAATGAAAATGGAGTTTGTTCTGTGAAAATTAAAAATCAAACTATTGAATTCACTGCTGCTGATTTAAGTGAGGCTTTTGGAGTGCCAAATGAGGGTTTTGATGATTACTTTAAAGGTGCTTTTGAAGRAACTGTTGATGGTGCTAAGGTTAGAAAATCATATGAGGGAGTTAGTATTGATAGTATGGTTGAGTTTATTGGCGGCAACCCTAGCCATGTGAAAACAAACCACAAAAATTTCTCTCCTATTCAAAAATTGCTTTTCCACCTTGTCTTTCGATCTATAATTCCAAGAACCCAACACATATATGAGGCAAACCATTTGGATGCCCTTCTCATCTACTACCTTGAAAATAAAATTCACATAAACTTTCCTTCTTTGATGATCAAACACCTTACCCACTGTATCTCCAAAAATATGAAAATTGGGTATGAAAATCTCTTAACGACCTTTCTTGAAAGCTTTGGCATTAAAGAAACCAAAGAAGTCCTAACCATGCAACTAATCACTTCATTCAACCCAGCACTTAGCATAGGCTAGGGTTAACTATCAGAGATGGAGAGTGTGTATTTAAGGAACAAGAGAAAGAAGTAGATGAGGAGGAGGAACAAAAGGASACTGAGAAGATTGAAGATGAGTCAGAAAAGGTGAAAACTCCTGAGAAAGTTATGATTGACTCAGAAGAGAAGATTGAGGATGAGGAGCCTCTCATTAAGTCTGTTAGTCGTAGAGGAGGCAGAGGGAGGGGAAGGGGAGGAACTGCTCAGAGAAAAAGTGGAAGGAACACAAGGAGAGGTTCTGAGAAGGAGTCCATGCAAAATTTCTTTGATCTGGATGAGGAGGAACCCAAAAAACAGAGGAGCTTAAGGCAGAGGAATCAAAGAAGGAGGAACCTAAGACTACTGAAGTTCATCCTACACCTCCTGCTGCTGTTGAAACTTCTGTTCTGGAAAGACAGGAAAGTGGTCCAATGGTGATCACTGGCTCAGGTTTTGGCTCTTTTAGTTCCAACTCAGTCATTGAAGAGCTGAAGGATCTCAAGGCTTCTGTTCGATCACTTCATGACCAGATGGACCAGTTGAACACCAAGTGTGAAAATATGGAGAATATGCTGGAGAATCTAGGGTCCACATCACAGTCCATCCTGCAAGACATGGGAGCAGCATATGTGAAGCTGAAAAAGTCCCTGAAGAAGATTCTGGCCAAGGTGATTGAAGTGCTGTCCGAGTTTGGAGGCCCTTGAAGATCTTGCTCCATCCTTCTCTTTCCACTAAATATTTAGCCTTCCCCAATCCCTAATTATTATTATTTAACAATTTGGTCTGTAATTTAATAACTTTTGGATTTGGCTGATTTTACCCTGTTTTTAGTAGGAACAGTGGGTGCTTAAAACAATCTTTTACTGAACTATTTATGGGCTAACTTAGACCTTTGATGAATATTTATTTGCTTTGCCAAGTTACTTTTGAAATAGTGTTGCATGCTTGATTTTTATATGTCATGAAAAGGTATAACCAGTATACTATCTACTGGTGCTGTGCTGTGAAATATATATATCTATAGTATGTTTTTGATGCACGCCAAAAGGGGGAAGAAGAGCAAACTCCTTGGTACAGAAGTTGATGATCATATGTTTCTGTGCATTCATCATCTGCTCGAGTTCCTTGCTATGAAAGTATGTATAATGGTATGATAAAAAATCAATCGTTTTGCTCTCTTATACATCCTGTGCTAAATTTGATTATTTAAACACTAACACATTGCTGATTATGGCTTTATATTTAATTAAGAGTTTGCTTGGTTTGGCATTCATCAAAAAGGGGGAATATTGTTGAACCCTATGAATTTTGATGAATGGCATAACAAACCAATTCAACAAAGGCAAACWCATAAGTGTTTATCTCATATGTGTGCTAAGTGTTGTGATTTCAGGTTTTAATGATTCAAGATGTCTTAAAGGGATGATGATATTCTTAGGAGAAGGAAGAAGTTCCCGGGTCTCTTGGATGCATTAAACAGAGCTCAAGGAAGAAGCTCACCTCAAAGGAAGCTCGAGTTCCTTGGCAGAATTGCCTAAAATAATATTCGAGATATTTGGTACAGTAGATCTAGGGTTTTGTGATTTTAGATTTATTGTATAGCTCGGCATTAGGGAATGAAGTATGAGGTCATAGGATAAAGAAGATATAATATGTGTTTGTGACTTAATTTGTTAAAGGATATAATTCGGTGGTTTATAAAAAGAAAAACTAATAAAACCTAGGTATCTTGTAAATACTTTGAAACAAAATCTTTTTATAAATTATTAAGAATTATTTTCTGGTTCTTTATTTCTTAAAAACTATATATTATATTATCTTTAATATCAATGTTTTACCTTTGAAGTATAAACTCTTTTATTCGGTTTTAAAGGAAAAATTAAAATCCTAAAATTAAAGAGTTTAAAATGGAAGTCGTGTGTAAATTGGCTTGTTTATCAAGCTAACTGATTGAGTAAAAATAGGAGCATCAATGGATATAAAACTGAAGAGTTGAGATCGTGTGTTTGTGGACTTGGTAGTCAAGTTCCACTAAGCACTACTCCTTCAAAATAGGATGTAGTGTGATGGTGGATTTACTGCTTGACTTCCACGCTTACACTCTCACTCTATAAATACTCTCACTTAATAAAAATAATATACACACTTTGAGCAAAGATTTATCAGAGCTTTATTCTTCATACCAGTGCAAAGTCTTAAGTTTAATTGAGTTGTAAAAGTGCTTTGATCTATTGATTAAAGCAAGGGGTTGTGAGAGAAAGTCATAGCCGAGGGATTTCATTGAAATCAAGAAATAGAGAGTGTGACCAACAGAGGGGTTGGTCGCTAGGGTTCAAGAAGTTCTTTATTGAACTGAGAACGAGGGTCTTAGATTTTAATTAGGTGTTTGATCCTATTATAATAAAGATGAAGTCCTGTGTGTATCAGGCCATATTTTTTCCTCTCTTGGCGTTTGACTTGAGAGTTTCTATGTTTGGAAATTCTCTTTGCTCGTGTTTCTTTTAATTCCGTAAAAAGTTACTTAAGTTCCTCAAATACAATTCACCCCCCCCTTCTTGTATTGTTCAGTCGATCCAACACTTGGGAAAGTGTCTTACCAACCTTACCTATACCTTTGATCAAACCTTTGCTATTATCCCCAAAGGTGACACTTCCTCCTTCATAGGCTACGAGTGAAAGAAATTKACTTTTATCACTGGACATGTGTCTTGAGCAACCACTGTCCAAATACCAATATGACTTTCCTTTCACTCTAACCTGCACAAACAAATCAAGACTTAGTTTTAGGAACCCAGATTTTCATGGGTTCCTTATTCTTAGGAACTGGTTTGGCTCTGTCCTTTCTAACCCAAATTTGTTTTACATTTGTACTTTTTGTTTTATTATGTTTCTCCTTTTAGGACCTATTTGTTGTGTGACCTTTTGGACTCTGAACATTTTGGACATGTGATTGATTTCTTTTATCATGTTTTTGTTTAGTCTAGCAAGAATGAATCATATGTCCATTCTTACCACAATAGGTGTAAATGTGCATGTCTTTCGCAAACACGTACTTACCTCTCTTGAATTCAGAGATCCAAGCACCATCTTACCCATCCTTTGTGGCTGTGGGGAACTAGAACCAGAATACCCTAATCCAAACCTTTGAGAATTTCCAGGTTGAGAGGTTAGAATATTTAGAGTACTTTGAGCATCGAGCAGCCTGTTCATCTATCTTAGGCAATCACTCAGATCCTGTTCCTTGGTTTCAAGTTTCATAAGCTGTGCTTCATTAAATTCTACAGCAATGGCAAGATCCAACTTTGCCCTATGAAGCTCATCCTTAAGCTTTGAAACTAGATCTAGGTTTGGTTCAGTAGTGGTCTCAATGTTTTTGCATTTTTGTAGTTTGTATGTTTCGGCTTGAAGATCAYAGATTTTACCTTCATGTTCCAATTGTAAAGAATCAATATCAACATCTTGATTACCTGAAGTAACTTTAGTGTTGATACTTTTCTTTAAATTGAATATTTAAGCTTGTAAATCACATATCTTATCCTCATATTCCAAACATAACTCTTCAACATTAACATTTGCACCACTAGTGCTAGCAATAGAAGCTTTCATATTCAGATACTCTTTGAACAATTCTTCAACATCATCAATCATATAATTATGAGCTAAAATTAAGTCAGCATGTTCTAGAGTAAAACTTTTCTGTTTAAGCAACTCAAAATTTATTCCCTTAACTTCAGCCTCCTTAAGTTTACTAAAACCTTTGTCATTGTTTTGATAAAAAATTTCACCAGTAAAATCTTACTGAGGTTTTAGCAACTAAAGTTCTATGTTCTTCTGGTCTAAACTTATTTCAAGCTCTGAAATTATTTCTTTCAGTTCTGTACATATAAGTTCAAGCTTAGCAGAACGACATTCACTTAAGTCTAAATTTCGTGTTACTTCTCTCAATTTTTTCTTGTTAGCTTTATAAGCAGCATTACCTTTAACAGTTTGTTCTATAGCAGAGTGTATAAAACCTAATAACTCATCTCTATCATAATACCACATTGGATCTTGCATATCAGAAATAGTTACTTGTTCCTCATCTGAAGAGCTTCTTCCTACCATGAGACACATGTGACCTTTCTTTCCAGAGCTGGTCTGTCTCTGGTCTACGTCTCCCAACATTATAGTCAAACAAACAAGAGCCTCGCCCTCCTTGCTTTCACCACTTGAGTCTGAATCTCCCCAAGCAGAAGCATGACTCTTTTGGTTATCTTCCTCTCTCGTTGTCCTCCTTTGTCCTTTTTCCAGGCTGGAAAATCTTTGATCATGTGTCCAGTTTCACCACATTTGAAACAACCTGTGCTGGTACTGGTCTTCTTTGAGTTGCCTTTGTTCTTCCAAGGCTTCCCTTTGTACTGAGATCTAAGACTTCTTTCAAATCTCATTGCCATGAGACCTATCTCGTCCAGATCTTCCTCATTTTCTTCTCCTTTTAGAGCTAGTCCACGATTTTTGGTTGTACTTTCTTCCTTTAAATCAACCAACATCTCATGAGTCATTAGAGACCCAATGAGCTGTTCTAGGGTCAAAGTGGATAGATCCTTGGCCTCCTGTATTGCAGTAACCTTGGGCAGCCATTTACCTGTCAAATTCCTCAGAATTTTTCTGACCAAATCTTCACTAGTGAAGCTTTTGCCAAAAGATTTCAGTTCATTAATAATAGACATAAAGTGAGTAAACATATCCCTTATATTTTCATCTCGATTCACATCAAAAGTTTCGTATTTGGACCCTAGAACAGCTAACTCTAGAGTTTCCCATATTTCCTTAGCAGTAGAACATGCTAAAATACGACTTACCTCATTATTAGCAATACCTTGTTGAAGAAGAGACATGGCTTTGGCTTTCTTCTCAAGAGTCTTTAGATCTATTGATGTGTATTCACTCTTTTTCTTCTCTGTGCCATCTAGGTTTGCAGCAACCATCTTTGGACCATTTCTAATTATCATCCAACACTCATAGTCAGTGCTAATGATAATGTTCTTCATGCAGATCTTCCACCATGGATAGTTGGTTCCGTTGAACTTGGGCAACCTTGATCCTCCATTTCCGTTTGTCATTTCTTGAGCACTCATCTTTATCTTCCTTCTCTAGGTGTTACCCTTTCAAAAAATTAGGCTTTGATACCAATTGAAAGTACAGATTATACTCAAGAGAGGGGGTGAATTGAGTATTGTATAAGTGTTGTAATGTTTTCGATTATCTGAGACCAGTTAAGAACCATTCCTTAAGCAGCGGAAAGTAGATTCAAGAAATAAACAACACCAGAATTTAACAAGGTCCGACTTCTAATAAGTCAACATCCTCAACTCACTCACTCTTTTATTAAACACCTCTAAATAACAAACGAATACACTTAATCTGAATATGCACCTATGCMCAACAGATCCCCAACTCCCACCTATGGAAGTTCAACCCAATCACCAACTATGGTGATTCAAATGAACTTAATCCCTGACCAAGTTCCCCAGCAAATTGAACTTACAATATGCTCAATCGACAACACTTTGTCTCTCAATTATAGAATAGCCTTAATGCTTAGAATGAGAGTCAATTAAAACTAAGTGTAGTATCAAATTAATGCTAGGTTCAACTTAGAGAGAGGGAGCTTTTGCAATTTGATTACTCGAAAAGGTTCGTGCAAAAGTATTAGGGTTTGTATGCTTGTTGGTCCTCTTAAGTAAGCCTTGGTAAGAATATTGCATGAGATCATTAGGATATATTTTCCTTGGAAACAAAATAAATATTTCACGGAAAATATATCCATTGTTTTTATTTGCAAGCAAATAAAATCAGTTATGAACTCAACAATATACTTACCATACTTAAAAGAACTTTCTTGCACAATAACCCTACCATCCGTTTATTTTCGAAATCAATTTTACGCGAAAATAAACTATCCAAAATTACGATGTTAAGAAGTAAACTTGAGAGGACTGGTCTAGAACTATTCCCAAATTGTTCCAATCAACTCAATTCACTTGAAGTTGTATATAATCAGCAACCGAAATTACTTATTATATCCAACTAGTTCAACTCTCTAATATTGACCTTAAAAATGCATTAAACAATCTAAATACTATTTACATTGCAACTAAGACCTAAAACTATGTCTTTTAAAACCTTGGTCTTCATGCAATCTTCGAGACTTAGCTTCATAAGCTTCGTCTTTACAAACTTTGAACTTGTGACTTTTACCTGCACATGCAAACAGAAACTTGCACATATATATTTTAGTTCAAAGTGGTTTGTCATCATTAAAAACTCAAGGTAGGAACTCAACACTTATTTGTCGCTCCTAAAACTATATATACAACTCAATTGCAAAGCTYATAATATTTACAAGATTGCCATTGCCGATTCCCACATGTGCAATTACATCTCAAGAGTCAAGGTCAAAGCCAGTCAACGCTAGAAAAGTCAATGAAATCAGGCACCACATAGGCGCGGGCAAAGGCGCGTGACACCTGAAATGCGCGGGTGGTTGCACGTGCCACTACCTCGATGTGCGTGTACACATATTTGCTTTTGGAAAGGTGTGCATGTGCGTGTGAGGACGCGCGGGTGAAGACGGGTGTGGTCCACTCGATGCGAGTACGCGCTTTTTCTCTTCTGTTTTGGAGTAGACCTTGGCAGGCGTGTGTAGTTGCACGGGTGGTCAGGTGGAGGCGCGTGTGGCAGCCTCGATGCGCGTGCACGCAGTTTTGCCTCTGCTTCAGCCTACTCAACTACTCTAACTTCGAACGACCATAACTTCGTGCTAGGTGCTTGGAATGTAGCTTATAATATACTGTTAGAAAGTTCTCGTAGTTTACATTTCAACGCAAAATGTCTCACCTGCAAATTCAAAGTGTGCAAAAAGATGTGGCTCAAAGAAGCTGTTACGGTACAAGTTTAATTACTTAAAAGCTCACCCTTCGCAAATACAACCACGCCAACACGTAATGAAGCACAACACTAGCACACACATGCTTAGGCAACTTGTAAACACTCATAACACTTGCAATTGAGTGTATAAGAATAGAAAAGAAGAGAAATCGAGTTAAAAACTTTTAAAAACTACTAAAAAGCAACAAAACTCTATAAAACTACACAAAGTGGAAATCTAACCAACATGCTAGTAAAATGATATCGAAAACACACAATTTGGACAAAATAAGGAAGAAATAAGTTCCTAAATGTGACCATTTTTGGCACTTATCAGACAACTATAAGCATATGCAGTTCATGTGGATGAGGAAGCTTTGCAAAAGGGAACGCTTAAAGTTGTCTTTGTTGAGGAGCCTCATTTGAAGAATGAAATTGGTTGGAGAGAGAATTCAGGGAACGAAATTCTGAAGGAGAAGCCTCATTTGGGCCATGTCCAAAAAGAGAAGTCAAATGAGGATGTCCTTGTAACCCAGCCTCATTAGGATCACGTCCAGACAGAGAAGTTGAAGGAGAATACTCCTGCAGCCCAACCTCATTTGTATCATGCTCAGAGAAAGAAGTTGAAGGGGAATACCCTAGAGACCCAACCTCATTTGGATGGAAAACCAAAGAGAGAGACCTTGTGAAGGAACTTTTTTGTCGGAGCCTCATTCAACCATGAAGGTCCTTTAGAGATTCCAAGGATCATCCAGATAACTACAGGTTGTTAGTATTCAGAATCATCCCATTGTTAGAGATTTGATCGAGGATCCTATTGAAGAAGAATTGGCCAGTCATGGGACAGAAAGCTTWACAGAAGATGTATTGATGACTGAGCAATCATCTGATGCAGAGTTAGTAGATTATGGCTTAGAAGGTTTTGATTTGGAGGTGTCTAAATAAAATCTTGACTATCTTTTCGTATGGAAACCATGAGTTTGGTGCTTGCAATGCAACCACTTTCCCCCTGTTGTTTAGTGCCTGTGGAACTAAGTAGAGGGACACTTCATGGGCCAATGAAGTTGACCAAGCCGAAGCTGTAGGTAAGACCTCTACTATTTCAGCTGAGCTGAACTAGTTGGATAAAGGGTCTAGTCTAGCGCTATCTATAGATACAATGACTAGGGAGCAAGAACAGTTAGTTGTGAAACACTTGATCAAAGATTTCAGTGTTGACAATTCACATAGTAAGCCCCTCACTACAAGAAAACACGCCATTTTTTGCAACGATGAAAGTTGTTGCTAAAAATCAATAATTCTTGTTGAGAAAAATATTTTTTGCAACGACTATTGTTACGACTATTGTCGTTGCGAGGTCGTTGCGCGTATGGGTGTTACAGAAAAAAGAACGACTTTTGTCRTTGCAATAAATACATTTATTGCAACGATTTCTATCGTTGCTAAAAATTTGTCATTGCCATACATTAGTATACTGGGTATAAAGATAGATATTTTTGGCAACAAAAAAGGTCGTTGCCAAAGATTCGTATATATTGCAATGGAAAAAATTGTTGCAAAAGTTATATATTTCTACGACAATTGTCATTGCAAAAGCCACATAGAATTGTCACTTATATATTGCAACAAAAAAAAGTCATTGCAAAAGCTTTATATTTTAATAGAAAAAATAATATACATACAAGAAATCGAGTGTACACTTTTATAAGCAATGACAATATATTCAACTTCCTTAAGAAGATGATCCCATTATATAAGTATTTACATCATCATCCTATACATCCATTGTCATATAAATCCAAAAGTATAAATTATAAAGTAATACTAAAATTATATACAAACTAGTAAAAAAATCATTATTGACTTCATATTGCTTGAACTTCCCTTTGTAGTGACTGAGTCAGTTCGTGATTTTTTTTTGGTAATTAAAAGTTTTATTCACTACCAAAAAAGAAACAACAAGGTACCAAAGGAAAAAAGAAGCAAGGGCCCCACCTTCTAGGAAGGGTTGACCCAACAAAAACTTCTCAGCCCAAAGGCACCCACAAACAGTCCCAAACAAAACAAAGAGCCTAATGGGTCAAAGCCCTACAAGCAACTCTAAACAAAAAGTAGAGACAACAGGCTCAAGTGAAATACATTGCTGCCTAAAACACACTGCATTCTTAAAACACCACACAACATAAACAGATTCTGTAAAACACCTTACAAACAGCTGACTACGAGGGTCCGATTTCCTACAACCTCGAACAGCCAAAAGAACCTCCTGCTGCCAGTCCAAAGGCCCCCGCTGCCACCCATGAGCCGCAAGTACCCTATTCCACACCTCATTAGAAACAGGGCACGCAAAAAAGAGGTGAGGAACAGTCTCAGGAGCACCTGCACACAACCTACAAAGAGAAGACACAAATGGCATCCATTGATGTAATCGAACAACAGTACTAAGCCTTTCATGAAGAGTTAGCCACAAAACAAACACACTCTTAGGGAAAGAAGAGTTATGACAAATGAGCTTCCTCCAACACACCTTAGGACCAGTTTCTCGCACATGAGAGTATAGCCTTCCGAATAGAAACTCTCCCCTGGTTAACAAAAGGAGACCAACCACCACAACTATCAATAAAGGACCTGCACCTCAAGATTTTTTTCAAGAACCAAGAACAAGTAGAAGGCACAAGCATAAACCAAAAATTATGCCGCTTAACATAATAAATATGAACCCATCTCACCCAAAGCTTGTCAGTTTTATGAGCAATATGCCAAAGCAACTTAGAGATAGCCACTTTATTCCACAAAGAGATGGAAAGGACGTTCCACCCTCCAGAAACCTTAGGCAAGCAAACAGTTGACCAATCTATCAAAGCCTTCCGAGAAGGGTTAGTTTGCCCCGTCCAATGAAACAACCTACAAAGGGTTTCAATCTCCCGAACAACCTTTTTAGGCAATATAAAGATTTGAGCCCAAAAGGTCTGAACCCCAAAAAGAACTCCTTTTATAAGCTGCAACCGTCCAGCATAAGTCAAAAATTTAGTAGTCYAGGAGTTAATTCTATGCAAAACTCTCTCAATCAATGGCTTATTGTAGACCGTGGGCCCCMGCGGGGGGGCTTGGGCCTACATCGATGTGTAGTGGTTGTGTTGTGGGCTTGAGCCACAGAACCCGCATGTGAGTGCGTTGGGGGAGTGTTGTCGAGTAAGGGGATCGCCACCGTGCCTATAAAGGTTAATCACGGATGCCCGAAACATTGGTGCCAAAACAATGGCCCCACGATCTGATCCATTAACCAGTTCGTAGGTTCGAGGACATGGTACGGATTGAATCTTTGACCCAATCCGCCCGCATGTTAGCAGCCTCTTACTCGTCTCATGTAATTCCATTCAAACGATTATTGGATGCACGCAACTTAGCAATTTCAACCTTATTAGCGCACTAATCCTAAGTTTACTAAGTGGGTTATGATTATGCAAACAATGACTTTTACAATGGATAAGGCGATCACTTTGTTGTTAGTCAATATTAAAGGCCTAAAGAACGGTTCTCATAATTATTGACTTTAATGTGGTTCGTGTAATTTCCGGTCTTATTTTGACAAATATACAAAGCGTGGCACAAATAATATACAATATATACATATATAATATATATATATATATATATATATATATATAATATATATATATATATATATATATATTATATTTTTTATATATATATATATATTATATATTGCATCCTTACCTTGTTACTGCAATCAAACAAATTGTTAGAATATAATGAATATAAAAGTTAAACGCTTTGATCGATCCGCTAAACACGACAACAAACATGTTAGTATGACGAAAAAGGGCCTTTGATCGATCCGCTAGACAAAACAAATAAACATGTTAGTATTGACGATAATAACAAGCAATKAYRAAAAWGAAAATGACATTGATAAAACGAAAATGAGAAGATTAMTCCTACRTATTTACATGCAACAAGTGAAAGGTGGRWTTCTACATTTTATTAGTTTAATTGAAACTCAAAATAATTATTAGTCAAGTTAAAAGAATGCGAAATGGAGGTTTTAGTTGAGCAACCTCWGGGTTATACCTTGATTTCGCTTCGTCAATTTGATTCGAAAGAGCGCTAGAACTCGTATTTGTATGCTTTAATAGCAAGAGAGTGTTAGTGAGAGAGTATGTGAAGCTTGGCTACGTATGCCGTATTCTCGTAACGTGTGTGTGTCAATCTCTTGTAGTGTGTGAATGTGTTCTCGTGATGTCTGTCCATCCATCGAAGAGTGAGGCAAAGAGGGTATTTATAGGCACGAAAACYAAAAAACGAGCGTATATACGCTCAATGGAGCGTATATACGCTCAATTTTATTCTGATTTCACTTCCAAAWTTCGAGTATATACGATCCTAGGAGCGTATATACGCTCAAGGGAGCGTATATACGCTCGACGGAGCGTATATATGCTTCATGGAGCGTATATATGCTCGATTATATGGGTATTATACCATATATTTGCTTTGATTTTCTTGGATTTTGGATGAATCTAGACACCCCTTTTGCAAGAAATACGGTTCTAAGGGGTTCTAGAACATTCCGTGTATATTTTTTGAAGTATTTTATGATTTTTATGTATTTTTTGTGTATTTTGATTTTTGAAAATATTGTAAAATTCATAGAAAATTATAGAAAAATCGGAAAATAATCTAAAAATACTGGTGAACTCAGAAAAATGAGAAGAATGCAATGAAAAGTGGAAATTATGAAGATCACCAATATAAATTATTTTAAAAAATCCTAAAACTAAATAGAAAATTTTGAAAATAGAAAATAAAAAAACAAATAAAAGAAAATACTTTTTGTCTCTTATTTGACCTTTGCCTCATGATTTCGAGAATAACTTCACATATTTCGAGCTTTTTTTACGAGTTCAACTACGTCTTTCAGAATCAAATCGATCACGAAACGTGGTATGTTTCATCATCGGTTACTCATTTGGGKAGACACATTTGGGTGTCTACACTTACAATCACAATACCTAAGTTTCCTAGCAGAATGAGGAACCCCTAGGTACTTGAAAGGCAAAGAACCCTGTTGAATACTAAAAGCCACACTCAAATCATTTTGCAAAGAGGTTGGAGCTCCCCCAAAATACACCTCAGACTTGTGCAGATTGGCTTCCAAACCAGAAGCAGAAGACAATTTAGAAAAGGCTCGAAATAATAACTGCACTGACACCAAATCAGCCCTAGTAAACAATAATAGATCATCGGCAAACAGAAGATGTGTCACCCCAAGCTTCTCACATCGAGGATGAAAATTGAAATCAGGATCAGCAACCATCTCTTTCAAACACCTAGAAAGATATTCCATCCCTAGAGCAAAAAGAAAAGGAGACATAGGATCTCCTTGCCTCAAACCTTTCATAGCACGAAAAGGAGGAGTAGGGAGGCCATTGATCAAAATAGAGTAACTCACAGAGGTAACACATCCCATAATCCACATCACAAACGCAGGAGGAAAACCTAAACCAAAAAGCATACTTCGCAGAAAATCCCAATCCAAAGATTCATAAGCTTTCTTGAGATCAATTTTGAGCATACATCTAGGAGAAACCCGCTTCTGATTATAACCCTTAATTAGTTCAGTAGCCAACAACATGTTATCAGCAATGTGTTTGCCAGGAATAAACCCAGCTTGAGCCTCGTGATCTACCATATCCACAACCTGAGCCAACTTGGAAGTCAAAATTTTAGAAATGATCTTATRTACCACAGTACAACAGGCAATAGGCCTAAACTCCTTAACACTAGTAGGCTTCTGAACCTTTGGCAGCAGTGTTTTTGAAGTAAGGTTCCATTGGGGAAGCAAGTGACCAGTTCGGAAAAAACCCAAAACAGCAGCATAAACATCAGACTTCATAACAGGCCAAGCTTTCTTAAAGAAGAAGGCATTAAACACATCAAGGCCAGGAGCCTTACAATCCTCAATAGATTTCAATGCAACATCAATTTCATAAGGAGTCACAGGCTTAATCAGACCTGTTGCAGCCTCATCAGACAAACAAGGCCCCATTTGAACCACTTGGGAGTCAGTTGGAGTCAAACCCTGCTTTTTAGAACCAAGAAGGTCTTTTTAGAAACCCATGATCTCATTCTGTATCTCCTCAGGACTAATAAGAACCTTATCATCAACATCAATCAAAGTCACAATCATATTTCTGTGGTGCCTATCTTTCATTGCAGCAAAAAAGAAATGGGAATTGGAATCCCCCAGCTGTAGCCAACTTGTYTGAGCCTTTTGCTTAAGGATACTCTCAAAAACATGAAGCCAGTGCGAAAGATTTACAGTACACTATTGTTCTTGCACTTGTAGATCAAGATTATCAGGAGTTTCCTGCAGCTCAGCTTGAACCTATTCAAGATCACACCTAGCTTTCTCAATATTGACATCAGACTGCCTAAAAGACTTGTGATGCAGAAGCTTCATTGCAGCCTTAACTGCTTTCAATTTCTGCCACACTTYAAACATAACACTTCCCTGAAGAGGAGCATGCCAAGCATCAGCTAGYAAAGAGGAGAAATCATCATGTTCTGCTAAAATATTCAAGAATCTAAAAGGTCGTCCACTAGAAGCAGCATGAACATTAAACCCCAACAACATAGGACTATGATCAGAAAGGGAAGAATGCAAAAACTGAGGTTCAAGCATAGCATAATCCTGCATCCACTGGGGGTCTCCAAAGACCCAATCAAGCTTACAAGAAATCCTCTTAGACCCAAGACTCTTATTAAACCAAGTATAGTAGCAACCAGAAAATTTCAATTCAGTGAGTAGCAGCTGATTCACACACATCTAAAAATCCCTAGTCTCATAGAGAGAGACAGGGGCACCATTACACCTATTATCAGATTCCAAAACAGAAGTAAAGTCACTTGCAAGAAGCCAAGGTAACCCCATGGTCTGCAAAGTAGGCAAAGCACTCCACAAAGCTTGTCGAGTACCAATAGTATGAGCTCCATAAACCAAAGTCCAAACAAACTTGATCCCYGAGGATCTAAACAAAACCTAACAATGAATGAATTGCTCCAAAGTATCCAAGACAATCAAATCAATGTCATCAATATCCAAAGACAACCAAATTCTCCCTTTAGGAGAAAAAGAATAATTGTGAGCCCAAGCCCACCTAGTACAAAGCTTTTTTTGAATTTTTATAGCTTTTGCAACTCTAACTCTAGTTTTAAGCAAACCAAAAATAGAAATCAAAAGTTTTTAATTCACGATGTTTACAGGGGTCATTAAATCCCCTAACATTCCAAGCACATAAACTCATTAGGAAAGATATGGATTGCCTCTAATTGCTAGAGGCTGAATGGAAACCCCTTCCAAAGTATCACCTGAGTTTAGTAAAGCATAGTAAGAAGTGTCCTGAGAAACCGGAGGATTTGTTGCCACTAGCTTCCCTTTAGCACCCCGAACTACCTGCTGCCACGCACCCCCTTCATCCATAGGACCCACAATTTCCTTCCCCTCAACCAACGTTGCACCCATACCATAGGTGCTACAACAGGTGGTAGAATAATTGGAGCCGATTGTGGAACACTTGCAGCAACCTGTGGAGCAGCTGCAACAGCCTGTATAGTAGGTGCTCTGGCCACAGTAGCCTCCCCCAGAGAGCTGAAACCACCATCAGTCTTGTCAACCTTCCCCTGTTCTGTCACTTGATCAACAGCTCTAGACTTCTTTGCTACCCATTTCTGAGGTTCCTGTTTTTTATCGTGGCATTTGTGGCCCACCTTGTTACATTTGGGACAGTAAGGGGGAGTCCACTCATACCAAATTTTTTGTGCAAACACCTGCCCCTTAGGATCAACCACTTGAATTTCACGAACTAGGTCTTTAGTCACATCAATTTCAACTAGAATACGAGCAAACGAGACCCTTACTTGGCGAGAGGTACTTCATCTGCACACAAAGGATTACCCAACATACTAACAATATGACTTAAGGAACCAGCTGTCCAACAATGCAAAGGTAAATTCGGCAAACGAACCCAAAGAGGCAAAGTAGTAAGAATTTCATTGTGAAAATTAAACTTCTCAGACCAAGGTTTAATCACCAAGGTTTATGGAGTCAGTTCATGATTAATGTTACCTTATGGTGGTTCACTCCTACACCACTTAATCCATTTGCAAAAACTGTCTGTCTGGAGTATGTTGAAGGAAAATGCCACTATGTCTTCATCTTCTTATGCACGGGGTTAAAAGGAAATATGTTCTTTGTTTACCTGAATTTTAGAAAGTTTTCAAACGTATTTTGTCTTGTAACTTTCAAACCCAAAACACGTTTAGGTATATGAAAATAAAAGAGCACAATTAAGAATAAAACTCATAACTATAGCACATGCAACTAAACTAGGCTTCCTGCTTGAGTACTTGAAGTAGTATAAACCAAGTAATCCAGCTGAAGGGTAATATAAGACAAAAGAAAAAATTTACGATCAGAATTTTCGATATGAATGTAGAATGTCATAATAGTTTGTCACTAATTCCTATACTTTAAAGAGTGGTTTAGTAAAAGAAGGTTGAAGGGACAACATCCATATTGAGAACAATGCAACCCGTCAATAAACAAATGTTTGCACCAACTGAAGAAATATATTAAAGAGAATCGATTTCATTAGGTCATGGAATTAGAATTTTGCGTTCTCAAAAGTAGAGACTACAAACTTCTAGTGTTTCCAGTTATAATACAATTGCAAGAATAACTCTATATGAAAAGTTTTTAATCTACCAGAGTTATAGGCAATGCAAGATTCAGTCAATGGTGACAAGGTTAAAATGAACATTAAGAATAGAAGTTMAAAGTTTTAATGATTTGGGATTTTTTATGCCTTTCATAAGTTTTAATTTTCAAATAATTTCAACTTATTTTAAAACATTTTTCCAAAATTTTTGAGATTTTTTTTGGATTTTTCTAATCATTTTCGCAATTTTTCGGAGTTTTCGACAATTTTAATAATTTTTCAATTATTAGTTAAATTATTAAAACAACTCCAAAAATTATGAAATCTTAAAACAAATAAATTTTACAAAGAATTTTTACATATTTTTCCATTAGTTTTTGATTTATGGTTAATTATTTATGAATTTCTTAAGCAAAACATGAAACCGACCGAAATCAAAACATTGCAGAAGCTTCAGAAATGTTCCGGGTCTGTAGCTTGCTCCCCAAGGGTGTCTAGGTTTAGCCCCTAGCTTCCTTTGCACGACTCACAGCTGTACAACGCGCATATAATGTTTTTCTTCCTAAGTTAAACCAAGTAAAATAAGGCAAGCCGAGCAAAAAAAAAGAAAAAAAAGAATGAAAGCTCGGCGTAATAACGCCCAGCTGCCAGCTGGGCATAATTTCGCCCATTTGGGCATAATATCGTCGAGTTTCTCATTCCTTTTCTAGCTCGTGCCTATAAATTTAGGCCCCTCGAGGCTCACTGGAGGACTTTTGGACGTTCATATGCTCTGGCTTTCTCTCTCTCTCTCTCTCTCTCTCTCATGTCCAAACTCTCACTATTAATCTCTGTCACTCACAAAAACATTCTTACACATTAAAAAAACACCAACACATTAGATCTAGGTGGTTTAAGGGTCCTTATATTTCGACAAGGGTTCTAATAGGTCCAAAGCTCCGTTCTTGATCTACGACAATGTGTTGCAATGTAAGTTTGAGGCCAATGCCTTACAATCAAACAATACCGTAAAGTTTCTAGCAGAATGAGACCCAGTACTTGAAAGGCAAAAACCCTGAAGTACAAAAGCCAGCAACAAAGTCATTTGCAAAGAGGTTGGAGCTCGCCCCAAAATACACCTCAGTACTTGTGCAGGATTGATTCCAACCCCCCAGAAAAAAAGCAAAAAAGAAAAAAAACAAAAAAAATTAAGAAAAAAAGGCTCGAAATAATAACTGCACTGACACCAAATCAGCCTAGTAAACCTAATAAAGATCACCGGACAAAACAGAGAGAGTGTGTCACCCCAGCCTCACAATCGAGGATGACAATTGAAATCAGGATCAGTCAACATCTCTTCAAAACACTAGAAAGATATTCCCAGTCCTAGAGCAAAAAGAAAAAGAGACATAGGAATCTCCTGCCTCAAACCTTCCAATAGCACGAAAAGGAGGAGTAGGAGGGCCCATTGATCAAAATAGAGTCAACTCACAGAGGTATACTACATCCATAACACAATTCAAAACGCAGAGGAAAACCTAAACCAACAAGCATACTTCGCAGAAAACCAATCCAAAGATTCATAAGCTTCTTGAGATCAACTTTTTGAGCAAATCAGGAAGAAACCTCGCTTCTGATTATAACCCTAATTATTAGTAGCCACAAGATGTTATCAGCAATGGTTTGCCAGGAATAAACCCAGCCTTGACCTCATGAACTACCAGAACAAACCTGAGCCAGACGTGGAAGTCAAATGTAGAAATGATTCTTAGTATCCACAGGACAGACAGCATAGGCCTAAACTCCTTAACACAAGTAGGCTTCTGAACCTTTGGCATGCAGTGTTTTGAATAAGTTCCCATTGGGGAAGCAGTGACCAATTCGAAAAAACAAAAACAGCAGCATAGAACATCAGACTTCCATAACAGGCTCAAGCTTGCTTAAAGAAGAAGGCATGAAACACATCAAGCCAGGAGCCTACATCCTCAATAGATTCAATGCCAACATCAATTTCATAAGGAGTCACAGGCTTAATCAGACCTTTGCAGGCCTCATCAGACAAACAAGGCCCATTTGAACCACTTGGTGAAGTCAAGTGGAGTCAAACCTCTTTTAGAACAAGAAGGTCTTTTTAAACCCAATGATCTCATTCTGTATCCCTCAGGACTAATAAGACCTTATCATCAACATCAATCCAAAAGTCACAATCATAGTGTCTGTGGTCCTATCTTCATTGAGCAAAAAAGAAATGGGAAATTGGAATCCCAGCGGTATGCCAACGTGTTTGAGCCTTTTGTTAAGGATATCTCAAAAACATGAAGCTCAGGTGCGAAAGATTTACAGTACACATTGTTCTTGCCACTGAGATCAAGATATCAGGAGTTTCTGCAGCTCAGCTTGAACCTATCAAGATCACAACCTACTTTCTCAACTATTGACATCAGACTGCTAAAAGACTTGTGATGCAGAAGCTTCATTGCAGCCTTAACTGCCTTTCAATTTCTGCACATTCAAACAATGAACACTTCCCTGAAGAGGAGCATGGCCAAGCATCAGCTATAAAGAGGAGAAACATCCATGTTCTGCTAAAATATTCAAGAACTAAAAGGTCGCCACTAGAAGCAGCATGAACATTAAACCCAACAACATAGAACTATGATCAGAAAGGGAAGAATGCAAAACTGAGGTCAAAGCATCAGCATATCCTGCACCACGGTCTCCAAAAAGACCAATCAACTTACATAGAAAATCCTCTAGACCAAGACTCTTAGAAACCAAGTATAGTAGCAACCAGAAAAGTTCAATCTCAGTGAGTACAGTCTGATTTCAACACATCTAAAAACCCTAGGCTCATTAGAAGGAGACAGGCACCATGACACATATGAGTCCAATTTCCAAAACAGAAGTAAAGTCATGCAAGTATGCCAAGGTAACCCCATGGTCGCAAAGTAGGCAAAGCTCCAACAAAGCTGTCGAGTACGCAATAGGATGAGCTCCAGTAAAACAAGTCCAAAGCAAACTTGATCCCGAGGATTAAACAAAACCTAACAATGAATGGAATCGCTCCAAAGTATCCAAACACATCAAATCAATTGTCAATCAATATCCAAAGACAACCAAATCTCCCTTAGGAAAAAAAGAGAAATTGTGAGCCAAGCCCACTAAAGTACAAACTTTTTTGATTTTTATAGCTTGTTGTCAACTCTAGATCTATGTTTATTCACATATTTTGAAATTTCTACGAGTTCGGCTGCGTCTTTTCGGAATCGAATCGATCACGAAACGTGGTATGTTTCATCATCGGTTACTCATTTGGGGAGACACATTTAGGTGTCTACAMCCCTTATCCATGACCTTTGGTGCACGACCAGACTATGGAGTCCTTCACCTTTTTTATGCAATTATAGGCAAGGCTTTAACCAGGTTCCGCAACTTCCTAAAAGAAGTGTGGTGGAAATTTCCTCTACTCGTTTCGAGTAAAATACAGACAACTCCAGGCATATTCACAATATGAAAAAGTAAGAATTCAATTCTATCAAAACAAAAGTCATCACCTAATTGTACCCCTTGAGGCAGAGGGACCGAACCCAGTTCGGTCTAATGACGCCCCGACGCCCATAAAATTTCTGGCGACATTATTGGGGAATTTCGCTAAAGTTATTACCTTTAATGATGTGTGGACAATACTCGAATTGTGATTCAAATTCGGCGTCTTAAAGACGATACATGTTTGCATCTTCCATTATGCGATACTTAGGTCGTTGGCACTCAGTATTTGCTTTAGGCATCATGTCTCGTATATGTGTGTTCTACACTTGAGACAAGACCGGGGGGCTCGCTTAAGATTGGTGCTGGTGCACTAATTATGTAACTAACTCTTAAGCTTGATGCCCATCCCCACCATGATGCGCGACCGAGTGTACTACGGAGTCGTAATGGTTCAGACCTCCTTTGATCATCACAGTGGGCTGGATGTGTTAAGGACCGTTCTAAACCTAGTCATGGGACTCGTTCGAAAACGTAGCAAYAGACTCTAGGTGGCTGGACTTTTGTTTTTCATTATGTATAGAGGGCTCATGCTAGTGTGACAACGTGCTATGTGTTTTTAGACTAAGAACCCTAACTTTGCATATATTTCAAACAAGTCATCGAGTCATGTAAYTGTCCTCATATAGCAAGGTGATCATTCCTTAGGCGTCGTAATGTCAAAATGATTGTAAACTAGAATCATTAGGCATTGCGTCTTGTTAAGTAATACAATTGTAAATGGACGTCTTACCTTGCACCTTGTCTCTTAAAAAAAACAAAAAAAAATTCAGCAAAAACAAAAAAAGCAAAAAAGTGAAAAATGAAAAATAAAAGGCGAAAGGCAAATTTCCGATGTTCATGCACTTTTCTTTTTGAGTAAGTCAATAGGAAAGGGAATGATCACCCCTAAGACATGCATTGCATTACAGGTTGAACCAGCATGGAACTTAACTTTTGGTCCATGTGCAAACAGGATAGGGCAAAGCTCAAACACACCATCGACTTGGGTTCGTAAGCACGGGGCTCGTCTAGTTCAGGTGAGCGACTAGACACTTCCGCAGTTCCTAAGAGTTGGACCGTTTMGAAGCCCGTTCCGAGGTTAAGGCCCACTTCTAGTAACTTAACAGACACCGAAGAAACATCATCCTCCTCACCTCAACTAATGGGTGAAGAACATGACACCATGGCCGAAATGCAAGCCAACATCCARACTTTGCAAACCAAACTTGCTGCACTTTAGCAAGCTAAGGCATCCAAGGTTACTCTCGAAAACCTTGAAAAGATGGTCCTGAAGGCAACCAATAGGAACGCCTACTTAAAGACACCCGAACTAGAGGATATTCAACCAAAATTTCCGAGAAATTCTTTGCTGCGAACATGCCAAGTTCAAACCAACTAATGAACCTAGATTTCATCTCAAGGGGGTTTAGGGCTACCATTGAATCATTCTATACGAACGCTCTTCGAACACACAACTAGTTCGCCAATAACAAAACTATTGATATAATGGTGGTGGAACACCACAAAATAATGCATGGTGGCCGCGGTTTCTTCTGTAGCGCACTTACAACTCTCACTGAGATGGACACAAACCACAGCATTTAAAAACCCCAGCCAAGGCCAAATCTCTCAGTTGGCTATCTCTGATCTTGCCCTATGGAAAAAGGTCCCTTGTTAAGATGGGATCG
>SNQN01004283.1:42057-53150 GCA_008642245.1 Bassia scoparia
AACAAGTACTGCTAGTATCCTCGTGGAAATGGCCATAATCTCGAAGACTGCATCACTSTTAAGGACCAATTAAAAGACATGGTCAATGATGACAAGCTTCTTATCTCTCCAAGGGCTAAGAAGCCAAACACTAAGACAATTCCTTTGGGTGTACTCATGCACAAAGAAGGGGAAGCTACCTATCAACCCTCAATCCTCATCACTCCTACCACGATTGCACTAACCGTAGGACCTCTTAACACCATGCAAGCTCAAGACCCTTCTTTAAAGGAAGAAATGGATGAATCCAACAACACCAATATGACAGTAGATGACCTTCCTGAGGCCTTACTCTATGAGATTTGGGAATGGTGTGACATCAAGGCCCTAGCTAGAGGCATATGTGTTAGCCGCAAATGGAGGAAGAAAATAGTCGAGTTTGCCTGGAACTCTAACCTCCTCAATGACTACGACTTGTGGAGATAAATGCCCTCTTCAATTGTCCAGCAAACTCCACTGTACCGAAATTCTGGCTAATGTTGTTCACTGATCGAGTACTCCTAAAGGATTCATCCCCAGCATGCACTATGCTCACAAAGAAGAAGTAGCTCAGAAATARCAAGACGCGAAGATAACCACTCCAGGAGGCAAGATCATCAACTGCACTATGGGCGAAGGACCAATGTTCGAGGATTCTGAATCTGAGACTGAATCCGAGTCTAGGGTCGTAGAAGCAAGGGTAGCTAGTCCTAGGGATTATCAATCAAGTCTCTTCGGAGACTAACTTATCTGTACTCTACTTAGAGTTTAATACCATGCTCCTTTCTTCTTACTCCTCTTTTCTCTCTTATGATTGCTTTAATTCACAACTTGCAAACAAGCAAAACAACAATGAGTTAATAAAGGCAATGGAAGAGCACAGAAATAAATCTTCCGTCATCGAGCAAACAAAAAAGGTAGACATCTTCGATAACAACACGCAGCGGGAGATTCAGATTGGTCTGACATTGAATCCACAAGAAAGGAATGAACTGGTTGCAACACCAAGGGAATTCCGGGATGTTTTTTCTTAATCGTACGAAGACATGCCAGGGTTTGATCTAGACATCGTACAACACAAAATTCCGCTAATAGAGGGAGCTAAGAAAGTCAAACAAAAGCTTCGTCACATGAAATCGAATGTTGCACTTAACATTCGGTAAGAGGTCATCAAACAACATGATGCCGACTTCATTAGGGTTATCAATTACCCTCAATGGATAGCAAATGTGGTTCCAGTACCTAAGAAAGACAAACGGGTTGAAATGTGTGTGGATTTTCGTGACTTAAACAAATCAAGTTCGAAAGACGATTTCCCTCTACCGCACATAAACGTTCTCGTAGACAACACAACAAATCATGCCTTGCTCTCATTCATGGATGGGTATGCRGGTTATAATCAAATTAAAATGGTCGAGGAAGACTTGTAAAAGACAACCTTCACCACTCTATGGGGGCTATATTGCTACACAGTAATGCCTTTTGATCTAAAAAATGCAAGCGCCACATATAAACGAGCTGCCACTACTATGCTTCATGACATGATAAATAAAGAAGTAGAGGTCTATGTCGACGATATGATCGTCAAATCAAAAGACCGAGAAGAACATAACCTTGCACTAAGGAARWTGTTCAAAAGACTATGACAGTTCAACATGCACTTAAATCCAAAAAAATGTGCATTCGAATTCACCTCAGGCAAGCTCTTAGGATAGGTAATAAGCTCTTGAGGCATCGAGATCAATCCGACCAAGTTCAAAGCCATCATGCCACTTAGGCCACCGCAAAATGAGAAGGTAATTCTAGGGTTCTTGGGTCGACTTCAATACTTCAGCAGGTTCATATCCAAACTCACAATGGTTTTTGAAACCATTTTAAAGAAGTTGAAGAAAGGTTCACCCAAGCAATGGGACGACATTTACCAACAAGCTTTCGATAGGACCAAGGAGTACCTAACAAATCCCCATATGCTAGCTTCTGCCTGCCCTGAGCATCCACTACGTCTCTACCTCACAGTAACGAACACCGCAGTCGGAGCCATGCTAGCACAAGAAATAAACGGTAAAAAAAAAACTGTTTTCTACTACCTAATAATGCAGCAGATTACGAAGCATGTATTCTTGGTTTACAAGCTGCCATTGCGCTTTACGTTAAAAAGTTAAGGGTATATGGTGATTCCCCACTCATCATAAACCAAGTTTCAAGACGATGGAAGGTACGACGYGAAGGCCTTGCTACGTATCAGTCCTACCTCGATAGTATTGCATCACAAATAGACGAAGTCGAATACACATATCTACGACATGAAGACAAACAAATTTGCAGATGCACTAGCAAAGCTCACATCCATGGTATGAATCCCAAGTTTTGTGGCTCATATGCTCTTAGTCATTAAACGAAGGTAAGAACCGGTGTCGCCTGCACTTTCGGCAAAACGGATGAGGTGCCCAACCTCGATCGAGAAGAGCCATGGTATACCAACATCAAGAGTTACCTGGAAACTGGCCAATATCCCTCTGGTGCAACAAAAAAACAACAAAGAGCTCTAAGGCGTCTCGCGTCATCATATCTACTTCAAGGTGGAGAACTCTATAAGCGCCACTACAATGGTCTTCACCTCCTTTGCATCACTCAACAAGCTGGCAAAATGATCATGGAGCATGTCCATGACGGGGTTTGTGGTACTCACATGAACAACAGGCTCCTGGCCTCTAAAATCATGAAATTGGGGTACTACAGGACCACCATGGAAAGGGATTGCATGTAACACGTCCATACATGTGATACTTGCCAGAAATACTCCAATGCATAGCATGTGTCTCCATCTCTCATTTCAACATTTGTCTCTTCATGACCCTTCTCAACATGGGGAATAGACATAATAGGAAAGATTACGCCGCCCGGGCAAGGAGGTCATGAATTCATACTTGTGGCCATAGACTACTTCACGTAATGGGTAGAAGCAACATCATATGTGTAGACACCTGAATGTGTCTCTCCAAAAGAGTAATCAGTGATGAAACATACCGCGTCTCGCGATTGTTTCGACTTAGAAAAGATGCTTTGAACTCACAAAAGTTGAAAATACGTGGGGTCATACTCGGAACTATTGAGCAAAGGACAAATAAAAGGGGCAAAAACATTTTCTTTTATTTATTTTAATTATTTTCTATTTTTAGGTTTTCTTTTCTATTTTTAGGATTTTTTAAAATAATTTATATTGGTGATCTCCATAATTTCCACTTTTCATTGCATTCTTCACATTTTTCTGAGCTCACCAGTATTTTTAGATTATTTTTCTGATTTTTCTTTATTTTTCTATGATTTTTATAAGTTTTTATACGCAGAAAATACAAAAAAAATACAAAATACACAAAAAATACTCCGGAAATACGTGGAACCTTCTAGAACACTCTAGAACTCCTTGCTTGGAGAGCAAGGGTGTCTAGGTGCGTCGAATCAAGGCAAATCACGAAATAAAATCGGAGGAAATCAAAATATTTCGAGTTTTGGAAAAAATATATACGCAGAGGCTTGCGTATATACGCAGCCCTGCGTATATACGCAGGCCCCTGCGTATATACGCAGGCCACCTGCGTATATACGCAGGGTTTTTTCCCTCGTTTTTCCCCTCGTGCCTATAAATACGTGCCTGCCTTGCTCATTCCGAACACACACGATTTTCGAGACACACGTCCACTCTCTCTCTCTCTCTCTCTCAAACACTCTAAACACATTCGTTCTTGAGTTCAAAGCATCGATTCTGTTTCGATTCAACAAGCAATAACAAGGTTTATTTCTGAGATTACTCGCCATTAAACATACTCCTTTTTCAATCTAATTAATAACTATTACGAGTTTTGATCTAATTAACAAACATGTAGAAACTCACTATTTAATCGTTCCATGTAAATATGTAGGATTTTCATTAACGTTTTCAATGTTTTCATTGTTTTGTTTTCGTTCTTTTTATTTCATTTTCATTATTATTATCACTTGTCAATACTAACGATTTCTTATCCTTGTATAGCGATTCAAGGCGGAAGATTCATTTCGCTCGTTTTTTTATTATAAACTAACATTTGTTTTGTTTGTCTTTATATAGCGATTCAAGGCGGAAGATTCGTTTCGCTCGTTTTTTATTACGAACTAACCTTTGTTTTGTTTGCAGATTTAGGGTAAGATTGGTTTGTATATATATTTTGAAGTTCATATACTTTGCATTGTCATTGTTGTATCATTTGTATATATTTTGCTAAATAAAGACCGGAAATTATGTGAATCACTTTAAAATCAGATTAACTATGGACAACCGGTTTTTAGGCACCGTTTTAACTTGATTAATGCAAAGTGGTCACAATTTCTAGGTTAGGTAGTCTCTTGTGCATAATAGAAACACACTTTCGTAGTAATCTTTAGGATTAGTACGCTTCTAAGGTGCTAAAAACGTAAGTTATGTGCATTCAATAATCGTGATGAATGGAATTGCAATGAGACCGAGTAGAGGCCGCTACATGCGGGCGAATTGGGTTACAGATCTGATTCGTACCATGTCCCCGAACCCACGACTGGTTATTGGATTGGACGTGGGGCCATTGTTTTGGCACCAACGTTTCGGGCGTCCGTGAATAACCTTTATAGGCACGGTGGCGACTCCCCTTACTCGACAACACTACCCCAACGCACTCACGTGCGGGTTCCGTGGCTCAAGCCCACGCAAAGCACCTCGATGTAGTACCAAGCCGCGCGCCCGCTATACGCGAGGGCGCGGCCCACGTCCTACAATTTGGCGACTTCACTGGGGATAATCACCGTTAGGTGAAGTGGACAGACTTGAAAAGTCTCGTAATTCCATCATCACGTTTATTGAATTTTGTTGCATTTTGCATGTGACCCCGCGCATAAGGTCACAACTCAGGCACCTTGGTCTCGATATGGGCATGTTCTATGCTCGAGACTACCATAAGGGGGGATACTACCTTGGCTGCATGTGGTTAATTGATCGCATGGCTAAGGCAAGTCCTATCCCGCCCATGCCGTGTGTGCACGTGTTACTGATGCGTGTGCATAAGGGGTATCTTGGCCATACATCGCTAATTGCAAGTGGTGAAAACTGGACCAAGCTCTGCCCTTAGGCGTGGTACACTCTCTGACTTAACCTAGACCGACCATAGTTGACTTGTCATCACGTGTCTTGTATATATGTGCATGTATGGGTCCTAGCCATTGTACAGTTCTAGACCTTAACACAACACTTTCATATAGTCCATGGTCATCTTTTAGTTCACATCATGCATTTCATAGCCCATAGTGACTTTAGTTGACCTCTACCTTAGTCTGTGACCATAGTTCACTAGGACTTTGTCCTTCAAACTTTCGACCTTAGTCCACACAGACTTTGAACCTTAGGTCTTGACCCTTGACTACTAGGGTAGGCACAGACTTTGACCTTAGACGTTGACTTTAGACTCACATTAGGATTGACCTTACCTTCAGCCAACATAGGCTCGACCTCTAGGCGTGACCCTAACCTCTTTAGGCACATGCATATCATACATCCCAATGTCGTTTGGTGCCCTTTCAAAAAAAAAAAAAAAAAAAAAAAGCAAAAAAATTAAAAAAAAACGAAAGGGCACCTTGCATGCATTCTAGGAAAGATGACCATGGAATTAGGACATGCATTTGCATCTGCATCCATATATTCAATAATGACCAAGGAGGTTCACTAAGGGTTTATTTCTTTTTGAAACAGGGGTGAAGTCGTCTCCATAGCCCTTGCTCGACCCGAAGAGTTTGAGCCCTAAACCCAATCCAAACCTAACCTTCCTCCAACCTTCATTACCCATCAGCCTTAACACCACAAAATGGCCTCCCAACAAGAAAAGCTCCAAAAGCTTGCCGAGCAAGTTCAACAGCTTGAAGCTAAGATCAAGGAGTTGACCTCGAGCTCTTCCTTGGACAAGCTGTTTGAAAAGGCGATCCAAAAAGCCATTGACCCCACCTTTTACCAAGACCAACCTCCTCTTGACCCCAACCTTGCAACCAAACTGCCAAAGGATTTCTCAGCCGAAGACATACCCAAGTTCAAGCCGACTGATGACCCTCGATTCCATATAAAGGGATTTAAGACCACCATGGCACTTAAAGGGATTGACTCTGCCTTGTTTCCAATGGTCTTTCCCCTTTCCTTGGAACCGATATGTCAGAAGTGGTTCTTTTCACTTCCTGAGAAAGAAATAGCTACTTGGGAAGACATCATCCACGCATTCATGGCAAGATACAAGGGTAACATTCAGACCCAAACATCCTTCCGAGAGCTTGAAATCCTTAACCAGGGAGAGAACGAGGGGTTCACTACCTATCTGACTAGATGGAGAGGAGTTGCTGCCACCCTAGTCTCCGCTCCTACTGAAGAAGAGATGGTCAAGACCTTCATTTCTGGCCTCCAGCCGGAATACAAAGATCATCTCAAGTATCGAGGCCTTACCACATTCGCAAAGGTCTACGACATTGGAGTGGACATAGAGAATGATCTTCTTCAATTCACATGAGTCAGTTGGAGTCTTAGCTTTAGGATCGAGTCGGAGAGTCCCTTTCCCTAGACTATGTATCATTTCTTTTTCCATTTCGGGTCTATGTCATTAGGTTTAGGATCAAATTCTGCAATTAGCCTCTATGTAATAAATTCTTTTGTTGTTAATAAAAGTTTCTTTTTTTCTCATCCTCTTTAGCCTCCATATAGTTTGTGCTTCTAACTTTAATGGAATCAAATTAATAATCGACCTCACAATTCAATGGACATTGCCAAGAGAGGCCTTCTTTCATAGCTCCACAAAATAACCTCTTCCCTCCATTCCCTTCATCAAATCAAAATCCCTTGCAACCCCTTGAGCCATAAACACTATCATTCAGCCTATCTTTCTTTCATCACCCACATCTGCCTAACCCTTGGATCAAACGGTGCGTAGGAAAAGACATGTGCAAAAAAAAAAAGAAAAGAAAAAATGAAAAAAAGCAAAAAATCAAAGTTCAATGCCAGTTATACAAAAGTCATCAAAAATGCAAATCAATGTCAAAATCCAATGCAAATCCAAAGTTCAAAGCCCAATTCAAACAAAAAAAGCAAAAGTCTAAAAAGCACACTGCGCACCGTGGGATCATCGAGCCTTTTTCAACCCTCAAACCACAGCCTCACATTACAACCACAAAAGCCCTCTCACACGAGGCATTGTCCAAATCATCAACAAGAACTACGACGGTCTGATTCCAAAAGGATACGTAGGAAGCCTCTTCTCGAGGTCCGACCCAATAATTCAATAACATTCTGAGGTCCATCTATAGTTTGATTCCCTTAAAGTCAGAAGCACAGATTCCTAGTGTAGCACCCGACATAGACTCGAGCTTGAACCTACATCATGTAGCCAACCACATCAATTCCCCATTTACTTACCCTTAGTCACAAATTTTAGCCTTGTCTTTTCTTGAACCTTTAGCCTATTCTTTCATACACCTTAAGGGGCTCTCCTCAACTCTTCCTTAGGCTATCTCTCTGTAGCAGTCATCAGGCATCCTCCTCAAAGCATCGCATTGCAGCATTTCCTCCATGTTCTCTCCTCATGCAGCATTCAGCTTAAGTTACCGATTTGGGCAAATCAAAATCACATCCTAGCACCTCATCCCTTACCAATTACTGCCACAAAAGGCTAACCCATGACTCCACAACATTCACTAGCCTTACCTTACTCCATCAACCAGTGCCTTATAACACAAGCCCCAACCTCGATTTCACCAAGCAAGTTCATCAAGCTGGGGGCTCATCCACTAAACCAACCATTAACACCACAAATTAAGCCATTCCCACACACCTAAACCCCATGGGTTGGGGGCTCACTTGCAATCACAAGCATCGCCTTTGCTCGAATGGGGGCTTGAGACGACTCCATCCCACAATCCAAAAGCATCTTACCATTAGTCAATTTCCTTGGTCATTTCATGCATTAGATCTAAGAATAGACTTGCATTACACATATAGCCATTGCAAACACTTCATAAGCATCATTGCGCATTGAATTTACATGCATATGCACAAACACATTACATTGCACATTACACATTGCACCACCTCAACACGAGGCTAGGGCCCATCTTACATGCAGTTACCTACACACGCCTATACGGCATTCATCGCTATACGCGATTGTTGCTACACGCAACATTCTTCCCGAAAAGCCGAGGAATTCATATCACAGCCTATACAGCATTCATCGCTATACGCGATTGTTGCTACACGCAACATTCTTCCCGAAAAGCCGAGGTCAGCCGTAGGGAAGGTTTCCTGAGGAACGAGGCGTTTCCGAAGAATTCATATCATCACTCATAGCCTATACGGCATTCATCGCTATACGCGATTGTTGCTACACGCAACTTTCCCCGAAAAGCCTAGGTCAGCCGTAGGGGAACCTTCCGAAGGAACGAGGCGCTTCCGACGGAACTTACATTACGTCTTCCCGAAAAGCCAAGGTCAGCCGTAGGGAAGGCATGTACATCACAACTCTCCCCGAAAAGCCAAGGTCAACCGTAGGGGAACTTTCCGAAGGAACGAGGCGCTTCCGACGGAACTTGCATTACTTCTTCCCGAAAAGCCAAGGTCAGCCGTAGGGAAGGCATCTACATCATTTCTTTTCCCGAAAAGCCAAGGTCAGCCGTAGGGAAAAGCTACCTGAGGAACGAGGCGCTTCCGAAGGTATTCATCATCTCATTTTTAGGATTTTTTAAAATAATTTATATTGGTGATCTCCATAATTTCCAGTTTTCATTGCATTCTTCACATTTTTCTGAGCTCACCAGTATTTTTAGATTATTTTTCTGATTTTTCTTATTTTTCTATGATTTTTATAAGTTTTTATACGCAGAAAATACAAAAAAAAATACAAAAATACACAAAAAATACTCCGGAAATACGTGGAACCTTCTAGAACACTCTAGAACTCCTTGCTTGGAGAGCAAGGGTGTCTAGGTGCGTCGAATCAAGGCAAATCACGAAATAAAATCGGAGGAAATCAAAATATTTCGAGGTTTTGGAAAAAATATATACGCAGAGGCCTGCGTATATACGCAGCCCCTCTGCGTATATACGCAGGCTACCTGCGTATATACGCACCTGCGTATATACGCAGGCCACCTGCGTATATACGCAGGCCACCTGCGTATATACGCAGCTCTCCTGCGTATATACGCAGGGTTTTTTCCCTCGTTTTTCCCCTCGTGCCTATAAATACGTGCCTGCCTTGCTCATTCCGAACACACACGATTTTCGAGACACACGTCCATTCTCTCTCTCTCTCTCTCTCAAACACTCTAAACACATTCGTTCTTGAGTTCAAAGCATCGATTCTGTTTCGATTCAACAAGCAATAACAAGGTTTATTTCTGAGATTACTCGCCAATAAACATACTCCTTTTTCAATCTAATTAATAACTATTACGAGTTTTGATCTAATTAACAAACATGTAGAAACTCACTATTTAATCGTTCCATGTAAATATGTAGGATTTTCATTAATGTTTTCAATGTTTTCATTGTTTTTTTTCGTTCTTTTTATTTCATTTTCATTATTATTATCACTTGTCAATACTAACGATTTCTTATCCTTGTATAGCGATTCAAGGCGAAGATTCATTTCGCTCGTTTTTTATTATAAACTAACATTTGTTTTGTTTGTCTTTATATAGCGATTCAAGGCGGAAGATTCGTTTCGCTCGTTTTTTATTACGAACTAACTTTGTTTTGTTTGCAGATTTAGGGTAAGATTGGTTTGTATATATATTTTGAAGTTCATATACTTCGCATTGTCATTGTTGTATCATTTGTATATATTTTGCTAAATAAAGACCGGAAATTATGTGAATCACTTTAAAATCAGATTAACTATGGACAACCGGCTTTTAGGCACCGTTTTAACTTGATTAATGCAAAGTGGTCACAATTTCTAGGTTAGGTAGTCTCTTGTGCATAATAGAAACACACTTTCGTAGTAATCTTTAGGGTTAGTACGCTTCTAAGGTGCTAAAAACGTAAGTTATGTGCATTCATTAATCGTGATGAATGGAATTGCAATGAGACCGAGTAGAGGCCGCTACATGCGGGCGAATTGGGTTACAGATCTGATTCGTACTATGTCCCCGAACCCACGACTGGTTATTGGATTGGACGTGGGGCCATTGATTTGGCACCAACGTTTCGGGCGTCCGTGAATAACCTTTATAGGCACGGTGGCGACTCCCCTTACTCGACAACACTACCCCAACGCACTCACGTGCGGGTTCCGTGGCTCAAGCCCACGCAAAGCACCTCGATGTAGTACCAAGCCGCGCGCCCGCTATACGCGAGGGCGCGGCCCACGTCCTACAATATGCAAAACTTCAAGCTAGGCATGTGGAAAAGTTCATCCAGAAGAACATTATTTTTCGCTATGGAGTCCCTCATGAAATCATTAGTGACAATGACACCCATTTTCAAGTAGAGTGCACGGATTTGATTGCCAAATATAGGATCTAGCACCATAAGGCGTCGCCTTATCTGCCGCAAGCTAATGGAGTAGTCAAAGAAACCAATAAAAATCTTATAACGAACTTCTCTTAGATGACGTAAAATTACAGAGATTGGCCACAAAATCTGTACTTTGAATTATGGGGTTACACGACCTCTATTCCCACAACAACTAGGGCTACCCCTTTCTCACTAGTCTATGGTGCTGAAGCTGTCCAACCAGTAGAACTGGAGATCCTATCTCTACGCATTATCCTAGAAAGCAAGCTCCCAGAAGTAGAATGGGTTAGGGAAAGATTCGACGAGTTAGCCTTGCTCGACTAAAAGTGATTGCCAGCCTTGCATCACGTGCAAGCATATCAACAGAGGGTCGAACGATACTTCAATTGACGAGTGAAGTCACGAGGCATCAAACAAGGTGATTCTGTTCTAAAGGTACTACTCAAAATAGTCCTTGCTCCTCGGGGTAAGTTTCGTCCTGTAGACACCTAAAAATGTCTCCCCGAAAGAGTAATCAGTGATGAAA
>SNQN01004284.1:12846-29146 GCA_008642245.1 Bassia scoparia
AAAGCCAAAATTCCCTAATGTTATATACTGAATATAGCCAAGACAACTGTTTCTTATTGTCTTCTGATGGTGTGGATTGTGGAATATTCTTATTTGCAGTCTCATAGTAACTTCAAGTACTTAGTACTTATTTGCTTGCTATATAATATTGTGACTGTATCTAATACTTTCATCACAAATTGCAGTAGGAGTATCCAATTTTCACTCGGCATCCTTCTTCTAGGTGTTGGCATTGCAACCATAACTGATCTGCAGCTCAATCTTATGGGTTCTGTTTTGTCACTGCTTGCCATTGTGACAACCTGTGTCGCTCAAATTGTATCCTCAAACTTGAAGTTTCTGATATTTATATGCGGTTTTCATTTGACATTTATATAAAACAATTGATACAAAACCTCAAATCTTGAATTTCATTTTGGAAAAGTCTTCTTTGTTTGCTAACTTAACTGACCCCTCAGATGACAAACTCCATCCAAAAGAAGTTCAAAGTCTCCTCGACTCAGCTGTTGTATCAGTCTTGCCCATATCAAGCAATAACTTTGTTCGTCTTTGGTCCATTTCTTGATGGTCTTCTGACTAACAAAAATGTTTTTGCATTCAATTATACCCCAAAAGTTCTGGTAAGAAGTAATTCTTTGTGCTGTAAATTTCACTTGTACTTTGCTTTGTCTTTTTTTTTTTTTTTTTTAATTGCAACTAACAATAATTTGTTTCTTTCCAGGCCTTCATTGTCTTATCCTGCTTGATTTCCATTTCTGTAAACTTCAGCACATTTCTTGTGATTGGGAAAACATCAGCAGTCACTTATCAGGTCCTTGGACATCTAAAGACATGCCTAGTTTTGACATTTGGCTACGTGTTACTCCGTGATCCATTTAGTTGGCGYAACATCCTTGGTATTCTTGTTGCTGTGGTTGGTATGGTTTCGTACTCTTATTATTGTACAACAGACAGCCAGCCGAAGGCTTCTGAAGCATCATCACAGCTTGCCCAGGTATTTTCTACTTTGTTTTCTCAATTTACATTGTTTGTGACTCTTATACTTAAAATTCTTGTGATTCTTATAACAGCTGTTCCTTGTTTTCGTCACTTGGTTGGACTTTATAGAGAACAGTTAAATAGTTGCTATGCAAAGATAGAAATACTAAACATGAGCAATGATTTTTCACTCTAAAATTAATCATGGGCCTAGACTAGCTTAGAAGCAAATAAAGTAGAAACAATAACTACATTGTGCTTCATGTCGCCAATCATCAGGTATTTATAGGTTTTCATGTTGAGGCGCAAGGAGTCTTTGGTATGTCTCCTTTAGGCTTCTTGTCTATGAGAAGATGATTTTGGAATAATGGTAGTTCCTCCACATCAAGTGTGGTGAACTGTCACTTGCTGCTTCACACAATGACAAGCAGAACACACACACACACACACACACGCACACACACACACACACACACACGGGACAACACCACACACGCCACCACCGACACCAGAGGAGAGACGATTGAGGATAGTAGAGAAGAAGTTGAGAGAGAGAGAGACGAGAGAGAGAAGAGAGAGAAGAGAGAGGGAAGGGAAGGGAAATGTTAATATACGCTGGAGACAGAGAAAGGTTGATGTGGATTTACTCCAGATATTACATGTCCATATTTCTTATGTGCTGTGCACTCCTGAAGGAAGAAAACTCACAGCAGCATTCTCAATACCGTTTTCTTTCTCTTTTATTGGCTATTACAAGTACTGAATCTAACTTTTCGCTTATGGCTTCCACAACTCTCTCATATACTTTATCCATATTATCTTGATTCACCCACTTTGCCCCTGACCTGGAATTTGCCACAGTTATTTCCTCTTGCTTTTGTCTTACTGGTTTGTTGCTTGGTGTATAATGACAGCTTGATTTCAGTAAGGGTCATGTCTCTTATGTAGGAACATGTAGCATCATATGGGAGGTATCCTCCACTTTTAGGAGTGAGTTTTAAAATCTCTCAAATGTTATTCTTTTTTGCGGGGGAGTTTCAGCTTGAGATTGGAGTATAATTTCTGTATGAATTTGGAAATAGGATGAACCGAAATCGATTTTGTTAGGCTATTGATAATACTTGTATTGAATTTTTAGCTATAGGTTGTGATGTTGTGTATGCAGTGGGACATGTACCCTGTGTGTAGTTAAACTTGTGAAAACTGTTGCAGGGAAATGAAAATGAATCAGATCCTCTGATTGCTGTGGAAATGGAGCTTCATCTCTGGTGATGGTGTTGTGGCAAAGGTCCTGTTTGGAATTCAAAGAAGGACGTGGATGCGTGAAGGTTTCATAGTCTTAGCCAGTTGCGAGTTTATATTACGCAGCGCTGATAGATCCAGTGATGAAAGATGTTCGCTGAGAGCAAGTCACTGCAGTGCACAGTCTTAGCATATTGTTATCTCAGTTGAACTTTGAATTGTAGTTAATGAAAATTGGAAAAATAATAATATATCTCTTCCCTTTTTATCAAGGGGGGCGCCCAATGGCCCAATACTCCTCTTTTTCATTTAGGCAGTTTTGGTCATTAGTATGATTATGAAATTAAAAAATCATGGAATTATTAGGTATTTTTTCGCGTATTGTTCGTTAACATTGAGATCGTGTAATATTGGGTTTCTTTTCTTACTGCATCAATTTCTTGTTCCCCTCTTCTCATTCTCACACACTTGAGAGTGTTGTCTTCAATTCTAATCTCTAATTTAATTTTTATTTTTATTTTTATTTTTTTGTGGAGAAGATTTCTAATTATAAGTGTTAGCATCTAGTGCAGGTCCAAACTCAAATCAAAGATATCGAATTGAACGTTTACTAAGTTGAGCTTGTGCTTTGAAGTTCAACCATAACACGCAGCTATTTATAAATGACTGTTATCATATATTCAAATTCCATTGGTTATACAATTGGAATTTTAACAAGCTTAGGTATTACCATTGAGAACTTCCGGTACTAACTCAAACCGTGAATTTCAGGTAGGATCGACTGATTCAGATTTCAGATGACGGTAGCAGCCAAGCAGGTTAGGTTATTGTGTTACATTATGTTTTTGCATAATGCAAAGTGTAAGATTTCGTTCCGAGAAAGTAGATAAAATTGAAAATTTGAGTCAACAAAAAAGACGAGGGGCTCAGCTGGAAGAAGCAAGTCATAAACTTTGCCACGTTCCAGGTTCGAATCTTCCTAACTGCGTTTGAATGAATATTCGAGCGATGAGAGAAACAAATTCATAGGGTGGACTTTGGGGTCCACACATTATTCATGATTTATATTTGTATTGATAGCAAAGTGGTCTGAGCTCGATCATTCATTCTTTTCTTCAATTACCCTTTTTTTTCTTTCTTTTTTCTTTTTTTTCTTTCTACTGGTGATAGTGACAAGCTGACAGTAAGATTGACAAACACGCAGACGTGGCAACTCTCTTAGCAGTTCTTATAAAATGGTGGTGTTATTTGTGTGAAATGTAATTTGATCAGTCCAAACTTTCAGTGATGATGTTGATGAAATATTGAAACAATCACACAATATCTTCCAAGTACAGCTAATTTAATATATGTTGACTCAACATGTCATTTGTTTAGTGATATGAGTTCCATATTTACTAAGCATGCAAGTTTAATTTCCAGAGTTGACCTGCAAAATTGCTAAAAACATCTATCATAGTTATTTTCTTCATAATCAACTTGTTATTACCATAAAAAACAAGTGCAGAGTTAGTTGATCATGTTATAAAGTAGCAGCAGTATGCAGTTGATGGCAGCAGGAAGAACAGAACGGATGCTGTGCTGATTACGCTGAGGTGATCCTTCGTCGTTATGCTCGAGGTATATTTCTCGTAATTCCAACATTCTTTTTATTTTGGTACACCTTTGCTTTTTCCTCTAATGTTTTTCACCAATATATTTTTCTTGATTCAAGCATCTCAAAAAAATCAGCAACTAAACTTGACCTTTTTTTTAACTGTTGAAATAGTTAAACTACAGATTTCATAGTTGAATGTGTGTTTTTTAAAATCTGTATATGGTTTTAAGTTTTATAATCTGATGGTTATGAATTCTTGATGAGTTGTAAGAAGGTTTGCATGACTATATAATATGTAAGCAATCTTTAAATACCTTTTTATAAATGATAGGGATTCTGCCCCAGAAAAACTTTGTCTTGATTGTTATTGGAAATTATTTAAAATTTGGGATTCTTCATTGGTAAAACATAATTAATCTGCTTTTAAATATGTTAATGATTCCAAAACTACGTTGTTGTAAATAAGCAAACATTATTTAACTGCATGGAACTTTTGTCTTAAAGATCTTTCATAACATATATTTTGCTCTGAATTGCTGTTTGTGTAGTTGAATGAAGTTCTGGGAAAGGTGCAGTAAAACAGTATATAGCAATAGATGAGGTGTTGGGGATGAAGTGGCATGGAACCAAGCTAGATTGAAGAGATGTGATGTATTCCCAACAGCAGTTGGAAACGCCTTCTTTACTCGAAGTACACTTGCTGAGCACCTTAACCATGATTCTGTCATCCGTTTCTACACTTCTTGGATTGATACCGATCAGAGGACCTTCAATTTCATCACTGAACTTCTTCATCTTGGGCACTCTTAGACAGTAAGCTTGCTTAGTTCATGTCCTGTCCAATAAAAGTTACATTATTATGAGACTTGGGGAGATAATTGTTATTGTCTGTGATAGCCTAGTAAAGCTTCTAAGAACAGTTATTCATCGATGAATATATGAGGTATAGGGAGAATATAGGAAGGTAGACATCAAAGCTTAAAGAGATGGTCTCGCCAAATTTTACAGGGTCTAGTTTACTTGCATGGACATGATCCTCGGTCTTTCATAGAGATCTTAAGTGCGATAACATCTTTGTTATGGGACATGTTGGACAAGTCAAGATTGGTGATTTGGGATTAGCAGCACTTCTTTCTGGTTCCAGTCTGCCCACAGTATCATAGGTAATTTTAGCTGTTGGCATCCGAACAATCCATGTGGTGATGAAGCTCTGTTGAAACGGGCTTTAATTTCTTAATTTCTTGTTTATTATGGGCTGTCGCCGGGTACACCTGAATTCATGGCRCCTGAATTGTATGAGGAAGATTACAATGAGTTGGTTGATGTWTACTCATTTGGGATGTGCTTACTTGAAATGTTAACCCTGGAATATCCATACAGTGAATGTGCCAATCCCGCTCAAATTTACAAGAAAGTCACATTGGTAAAGTTGTCATCCATCTATGKTTGGTGTTTATAGATAAAAACCATTGAAGTTCATAGTTGATTGCTGATATTTGTGTTAATCAGGGTAAGTTACCAACAGCATTGTATCAGATCCAAGATAAGGAAGCACAAAAATTCATCAGGAAATGTTTAGCTCCTGCAACTAAAAGGCTATCAGCAAGGGACTTACTCCTAGACCCGTTTCTGTCATCTGTTGATGGGGAATTATTGCACACTAGAACTATAGGAAATGAAAGTTCATTCCAAAAGTTGAAGCTAGTTGATAATCTTCCGAAGACCAATATGACAATTACTGGAAAGCTGAAGCCCAAAGATGGTACCGTCTTTCTCAAGGTGCAATTTACAGAAGGGAACGGTATGGGCAAAATTTTAGTCATGCAAAAATTTCTTCCTTCGTCTAGTTCCTGACCAATTCATCAGTACAGATAGTTTAGGTATTAAAAGATGTCCGTTCTATCTCACAGGTCATGCACGGAACATATCCTTCCCATTCGACATAATGAATGATACTCCRACAAAGGTTGCAATGGAGATGGTGGAGGAGTTGGAAATCACTGATTGGGACCCTCATGAAATAGCAGAAATGATTGAAGCTGAAATTTCTATATTGATGCCACATTGGACAAGATGGGTGTCAGCTAGATCCCAACCTAATWACAATTCATATGATAACAAAGAAGAAGACTTTGATGGAGCTCATTTGTATTATTCTTCCTCGTGCTCGTCTTCTGTAGCTTCGCCTTCAAGGCCTCTTTCTTCTCAAGGAAGTGACCCAACACTTTTTGGAAATGATTACTTCCAAGGTTTGCTTTCTCAACTTCATTCCTTTTCGATATGGTATTGTAATGTCTGATACTCCAACATATATATGAATGGTTGTTCATTCATTTCGGTCTGTTGTTAAGTATGATATGATGTTATCTTTGGAAGTATAAGTTGTTTGATATAACTTTGCAGAGGATTTTCCTGACGACATTAGTTCCCACAGCTCTACACTCTCTGAAAAGACAGCCTACTCGAGTTATAGTCCAGTTAATGATATTCATGGCATTACAGTCAGCAAAAGCAAGAGTTCAAAGGGCAAGCACCAGTTGACAAGGAATCATTCATTAGTAGATATGCAGAGACAAAGCCTACATCGGTCGCTGTTGGAAGATGTAGTCAAAAAGAGATTATCTAAGACAGTTGGAGCTGTGGAGCACATTGGGTTTCAGTCTCCATACGAGTACTCGAATAGCCAGTTTAGAGGACTAAGGAGTGGTCCTAATTCAGCTCAAAATGCTAGAGATAAGAGGCAAGGAAGAACTGCGGTTGATAAAACGCACAAAACTTTGCCATACAAATGAAGTGAAACTGTATGTTGATAAWTGGATATATTTTCATGTCTCATATAATAGGAAATAGGAATTAGTGATAATACTGTCAGGATAATAATGTAATGTTATAGGTACCTTATTTATTACAGAATCTTTAATTTGTGTGTGATGCAAGAAGTTAAGGGCTTAGAAGAACCTAAGAAAAGTATGGTCATCACTCGTCAGGATATGGTCCTCATGGAAGTGGGAAACTCTGTACTTCATATTGTTTCTATTATTGACAGATTATATGAAAATCTGGTGTGCCAAAAAAACAAGAGTTAATCACTGTCATTTCGTACGTTAAGTCGTGATAGATGATAACTGTTTAAGAGATGGACAAAAATATCAATTTCAAGCTTTTCTTTTTCAAATTAAATTACCCTCTTATGGAGCCAAAACAATCTAAAAACTGTCTTACGTTAGTCACATATGTCACCAAGTCACCTATATTGAAAAAAGTTGCCCTTAAGTTGGGATCGCTTTGGATCATCTTTGACGTAGATGTATCATCCTCAGTACATTGTACTTCATAGTGGATGTCATTTGTTTGACACCACAATAGATGTAAGCCTAATAGATCGACTAGGAACTAACTTCATGATAATGAAAGGCCTCGATTTATCTGATCTGATTGAAGTGAAATGCTTCGACTTTGCTAGAAGTTGAAAGCACTACATCATCCTTATCTTCAATATCAGATGATACAATACAAGTGATGCACTTATAATTCTTATTTCATACAATGCCAAAAACTATATCCTTGATAGAACAAATTCTTACCCTAACTAATACATTTTCTATGGAACTCGACACAATAATAACCAAATTCAGAGGTTGCAATCGATAACGAAAAAATAAAGAAGTTAGTAAGAAAGCTGTATATTTTAAAGCATGTGTGTGCCTCCTGAAGTCACGAAGAGCAATTGAACTGATAGCATTAGATTTTTTGTTTTGTTTTGAGTAAGTTAAGTCCCCCTTAATATTGTGATAAACTATTTATCAATTATAGTGACCCTCAAAGTTTTCATACATGATTAAATGCCCCAACTTTAGGAAAAGCAAATGGCAATTCCAAATGAACTTTTACCTGTCAGTTGGCCGTTGGCAGAACTGAAAGCTTTGGCAGCACGATTGCTTTGCTGTTCATCTAATCTTGTCTAACCTTCGCTTGTTCCGCTATCCATGTTTTCATGTATGTATATAAACTAGAGCTTACACGATAAAGTTTAACGACGTATTTTCCTAATCCACCTTATAACGACGTAAGTAGATTAGGAAATACGTCATTAAACTATATCGTGTAAGCTTGAGTAGTATTCCTAACAGCTTTCAGTTATCAGTGAATTGAATTTTACCATTTAAGCTTTTCTGACTCACTACAAAAATGTTTGCTAGTGAGCTAAAAATAGAACGATAAGAGATTGTACATGTAGCACGTACAGTAGCAATTTAAACGAATAAATTATCAGCAGTATGCAAATACTGTAATTGCAAGTCCAATTTTCCTAGAGCATTCAAGTAGCTAGGAACAAAAGTGTGCTAGATAATTAAAACATTTGTGATTTTGTGAATTGTGACATACAAAATAAGACTATAAGATCATCACATCACAAATTTTTGTTGTTTGAAATTGAATTATGTAAGAGGAAAGTAAGCCTGAATTTGTTTGACAGAAGCAGAAGTGTTTTTCAATACTTTGTCCACCCTAGTTGTAACAAGCTTCTTTTAGTGAATGTATAGATTGACTACTTAACTTCTGAGTTGTCACATTTAAGACCTTTCCAATAGAGTAAAAAAAGTGCATAACATTTAGAATAGCCTAAAGCTGGCGAAAACTATTAACAGAATATATAATTACAGCTGAAATTCCTCAGGTTTTTCTGTGTTATTTTGCTTTTATTTACATGAAAATCTCGGTTAATTCTAAGCATTGTGATAAGAAAATTAACTTTTTCTTACATGGTAGATCATGCTATGTAGAAAGAATACATCAAGCCAGATTTGCTCGAAAGCATTGACAATTAGTGGATGATACTCTTTACAGTTCAATGAAGATAGCGCTAAAAGGTTTTTCTAAGTCCTTAAAGCCCCTTAAGTTGTTTACTGATATCTCCATCATAGAGTCCTTGAAATCTCTTTGAGGATCTACTGATGAATGACACGGCAAAGCTATCTGTCAGGCTTGGCTTCGCGACTTTTAGCTTCCAAATTTTTATTTGTTATGGCCAAGGGAACTTGGGTTTTTACAACGATTTTTTCTGATGGCACTGCCTATTCACGGTATCAATCTCGTCGAAATCTGATTCTACTGGAAGCTTTGTCAGTATAGGCGGAGTTCAAGCTCTGATGCCGCGTCAACTCTTTTCAAGCTTCTGGAATTTTTTACTGAAGGTAGATTCCTCACGAGTTTGATTATGATGATTATTCAAGTCGATGATGATATCAGAAGTGGGAGGAACTGATCCTGCAGCAGCACTACATGATGATCGCAGCGAAGATGAGCTCCAAGAACCAGCTCATCAACATCACTAACTCAACCAAAATCAACACTTTTTCTATAACATTATTCGGTGCAGAATCAGGTTCTGGAGAGCCAAGCTACTGGAAGAAAGAGAGTAAAAAGGGCTGATCAGCAGAGCAAAACTGTCATCCTTGTGCTTGTAAATCGTCGTCTTTGCTCCTCGTACGACTATGAGATGACTATCCTAAAGGACTTCCAGATGAACGGGACAGAGGCTCTACTGCAGTTCCTAGGTGACTGAATAAAGGGTCAGTAACCTACTGTTTTTATGTATCTGCATTTCCTGCAGAAGTAGCGCAGTATACAATGAATTTCTGCTGTTCAGGGAATTATTTGTTTGTGTTTTTACTTGGTGATGGTAGTTTGGGTTATGAAGGGGAAAATGAAGGCTTGGAAGTATTATTGGACCGCGAGATTAGGCTTGGTTGATCTGATCTTCCTCCATGTCCTTAAGCTTGTAGAACCAAGCATTCGGCATCATATCAGACAATCTGAACTTATACTTACCCATATCTCAGCAACAAATAATAAATTAAGTCTTTTTTTTTACAGTTTACTCTTTTCTCCTCTCTTTCTCTTGTGACCCCTCTTGTTGTATGACTCAATCATTCGTCTTTAAGTATTCACATATATAGGGAATGAAATTGAACAAAGCAATTGTGTTTTAGTTAAGTAGCTTTGAAGAAAATACAGTAGAACAACCATTAATAACAAACTATAAATGGGTCCACTAAGTAAAGTTTGTGAAGAAAGCTGCATTTAATAAAGTAGTCCAGGAAAAAGAAAAAGTTCTGTTAACAGAAGAAAGGAAATGGTGATTTGCAATTCAACATGATAGCCAGCAGCAAGTAAGATATAAAAGCTTAGGAGAAATCATTGTTATTTACCCACCAAAATCTTCATGCTCCACTACAGACTGGAATTAGGGGACAAATCGCCTAAATCTGGATTTATTTGCTTGTAACTAAACATTATTCTCGATTATTCCTGTAAATTAATGGTTATTCTAATATTGAATCAAGTCCATCACATGATTGTCGTAGAATCCCATGCTTTATTGATCATATATATATATGTTAATATAGGTGGATGACAATGATGATTTCAGTTTTATTTCGTTATTTATTAATACTTTTACTCTTTTATATATTGGTTATGGATAATAATTTACATAAAGCTCTGTTTGTTTTGGAAGAAAAATTTTCATTGAAAAATATTTTTTCACAGAAAAAATTTTTCGGAGAACATTGGAAATTAGGATTTTTCGTTGTTTTTCTTGTAATTTCCCCTAATCTCATTCCTTTTTTATATTGATTTCCTTTGTTTTTAAAGAAAAATATTTTCCCTTAAGAATTGAAAAAATAGTTTTGGTCGATTCAGTTTCAACTTGTTTTTGGATTGGGCCAAACAAATAAGAGAAAATGGGAAAACAATTTCCTCTGAAACAAACATGATTGACCTAAATTGATTATCAAATACAATGYYACTATTTCACACTTCAACATCTAAATTTTAYACRTTTACCATAAACAATMATTCACGYCCCGTAAAAACTTTTTCAAAAAATGGGAGGATGAAAACTTTACAACAATCAACAAATGTTACAAAAGCAACACACAAATGGTGCAATTTGGAAATGTACCCTAAACATGATGTATTTCTTCCTTACACTTCTCCATCAAAGAATTAGCTAGAGAATTTMAAAACCTCTTTCAAAGTTTTACTCCAAAGAAATTTCTTTGTCTTCTTTATCTTTGCATCATCCCCTACTTGAATAGGGTATTATTCCAAATAATTTGGGAAACGGAACTACAAAGGAAAAACATAAACATGACATTATATATCCTCGGAGCAATGCATGTAGGCATCAAATTAAAAAGCATGCACACTTATGGTAGGTCCATTAGTAAAATAGGAGACAAAGATTGTTTACAATTTTACTTTTAAAAGCATGAAAACAACATTTCTTGGACTACATTTGTGAATTGTGATTGAAGAAGAGCCTACCTTTTTCTTTTATCTTTGTTTTTCAGAGAAAGAGAGTATTGTTCTTCTATTCTATGTCTCTTTGGCAAATTGACATTGATGTTTGATGCACGGGTTTCCAGTACAAGATTAATAATCATGATGAACTAAATTAAAGCAGAGAATGATGGCACAAGATCAAGAATGRCYCGTCCATAGTAATGAGGAAGAGGTTTGGAGTARTACCTTTAACRYCGTCTTTRRTYCTTGTGGTYAGAGRTTYGAGTCCTCATATYCTCTCCTCGTAAATATGTACTCATCYWTGTGRCTCATTTGCAACAAAACAAATATTACRCCTACGACACAAGACTATGTTTTCCATACATTTTCTTGGATTATACATGTAAAGTCGTTTAGAATTCGTKAATAAATTGTGTGATYAAAKAGTTGAAATAGTGGGAAAATAGAAGTCTACAAGACTACAAYACAATGGCATATTCTATTACACAACCAAGATCTCAATTCTCAAATATTGTCTTGGATTCTATGAACGAAGGCCTGTCCATAAAAGAAACCCTTTTGAAATTTAAGTGTGGATGGTATATTCTACTTTTTTTTGTTTGAAGGAGTGCATTCCACTTCAAATAATACTAGTTTATGTGTTCTCAATAATAAATAATGCGCACCCAAAACATCTACTACCTGTCCCCTACAAATAATCTACATCCGTAAAACCATGAAAAGTCATATGTGGAGGGAAATCTTTTCGGTGAGGCGAGATGAATTGAAATAATTCTTCATAATACGGAGAGTCAGAGAAAACTAGAAATAGTCTTATTCGAAATAAAAGGGAGGATAGTTAGATTATAGGGCAACTGCAAAATGTATAATAAGACTCAAATGCTAGGAAGGGACAAAGGTAATGGCTTACCCAGGCTCTATTCTTCCTACTACAGTTGGGCCTGCCAAAAAAGAAAAGGGCCAAATTTCAACTTCATTTGGACCATTTTAGCCACTTAATATTCTAAAGGCCCTAAGAGGTTTTTTTTGTTTTTTTGTTTTTTTTGGAAGGAAAATTTGTTTATGTTGTGTTATATAAGTACTTCAGTCTTCAACCCCAAACCTTTGTATATTTATAATTTTAAAATTTATATTAAACTCCTATAATAAATTCATGCTATATATAAAATTAACTTTTTATAATGGTACAAAAAATTAAAAATTAAAATTTACTATAAAAAATACTCATAGATTAAACTATCTATCTATTAGCGAGTAATATTACTAAAGACAAAATCAAGGAGGGATATAATTATTAATAACTGAAAAACAAGATGAAATAGACCAAATTAATGAAAGCAAAGCAAATATACTTGGCGACCGGCGACGCAAAGTGAGTTTCTAGGGTTTAAAATGTGGAGAGAGAAACGAGGCGAGAGCCAGGAGAAAAATTACGATAGTTTTGTAGACTGGTGCTAAATGAAATATCATATATTACTTTGTCTCACCAAAAATGAATAATTATTACTTTGTACTATACAATAGCAACATCATCATAAAAATTTTATATAACCACATACAATAATAGTTAAATCAATTTTATATACCACTCTATAATATAGTAACTCTATGAATTTCGTGCGTAAGACTTTAAATTGATTTTTAATTTGTATTTTTAGTAGCAATTGAAATTGTACTCCATTACTAATGAGGAATTCAATTTTCAACACGTCACTGAGCCGCGTATCCCGTGAGTAAGCGCACTTCTCTTATTATGAACTAATACTGGAACCATTTTTCAAGTCTATCCTACCGATACTTTCACCCTTTACAAACTCTAATTAACAGAATGGAAATTTGACGTCCATTAACACTGCCTCCTTGCAATCGTAGTAACAGTATTACAATCACATCTCAATGCATTATCTCACTATGGGTTTTGTCCACTTTATGACTTATCAAATGGTATAACACGTAATGGTTGCGTTCGGATAGTACTATTAACATCTCCATAGTCATTTAATCTAATTTAAAGCTTCAGCTAGCATTCCATAGTTCCCACTTTGATTAAACTAAGAGTGTGACAGGCAATTGACTATGTAGAGAGTCACATTCACAAACACAAGACAAGAAGAAAGAGAATGAGAGAGCATATAGAAGTGAGTCCAAGTAGTGAGTCATCTAGTGTGCTAATAGAGAGGCCAGCAGCTCCCACACGTTCACTAGCATATAGATACATCATCCTCACCAGGTACATAACATAACTTGCCAACGATTTCAATAATCAATTTGAATTATACAATCTATACTTAAGCACATGTAGTATTGTGCGAGAGTTCTGGTGATACATAGTGTACGTAACACGTAGGCCTTGATAGTACGCTAGTCTGATATCCTCCGCATGAACATATGACGTAGATAATTATACAATGGAGTTCACAAATAAGGGAATAGTGAGAAAGAACGGTACGAGGCTCTGAAATATCTGGTCGGATACGTGAAAAGGAGTTACAGCTGAAGAAAGGGAAAGTTGATCAGCCTGAGAGAGAGAGATGGCATCAGAATGCATGGAGCACTAAAAGAAAGGCCTAGTTATAGTAGACACTGGATATAATAATGAGGTGGAAAATCATGATCGAATCGAAGATAACCAAAGATTAGGCAATTAAGAGCGCAAGAGAATTATGCTCTGGCAGTATCTTAACATCAGATGTCACATGTAATAACAAAGTACTGAGAGTACACCAATGAAACGAATCTGAATTCAATTCAATCCAACTACCAAGATGAGGTGTTCGAGACACATATATAAGATACAATTTAAACAGAATGTTGTCACAGCTTTATTTCCACTGACAGTAGATTAGGGAGGACGGTAATTATGAGTAAGCAGAGAGATTAGACAATGTCTTTGGAAGAAGTGAAGACACACCAGAAGCGTAATGTCTTACTGTGGAGCAGGCACGCAATCATTGCAACATAGCGTGACGTAGGGAATAGAGGCCGTAGTGGGATGGCATATCAGCAGCCATTGAACCAACCCATGAGTCGGTTTTAAGGTAACTGTTTCTCATATAGGGGAGCATAGTCCAAGTGGTGGAAATCCTACGCGTGGCTTTCAAAACATTGGATTGCTAATGAAACCATACAACATGACCAAACAACCGCTCTCCACCTAAAAAATGGGACATCGCCACAGATGCAGGAATAAGTGCAGGCCGGCAAAGGCGACGCGAAAAGGCCAAGGGCACACAGCGTCCTAACCCATAGATTGATTTCAACGAAATAGATCAATCCTATTCATTAAGCCGTCAGGAAGGCCCGAGTATAAAAGTTGATAGTGTTCTTTTTTAAGGTAAGGTTGTAAGTCGACATAAGACAACGCCCAATGAGAAGGCATTTATTTAAAACATTTGGGTTGAGTGAATTATCAGAAATGATTAATAACGGAAGAAGTGGTTAATAAATTGGGTGACACCATCAACACAACCAAATATTATTCAACACCAATTTTTAACATTAGTATGTAAAAGTAGAAAAAAAAAAAAGCACAATGAACGTTAACAATATGAACTCAACATGAAATACCCACAGGCTTTTATATTTTACTTAATCCCATGGTAGTTTACTTCCACCTCCAGTTTATGACTAGGTTCAACACTTTAAACTAATGTGTATCTTCTACTCAATAGAATATCCACTCTATACAGAGAGTAGGAAGATCGCAGCCTGTGTCAATTGGTTAAGTTATTTCCCTCTCGATTTCAGTGAGTCCTAAGGCTATTGCAACTTTACACCCCTGCGCCCTTGATGGTCTCTTAACAAACCGAGTCCATCCAAACAAAAAATATTTATTTCTAAGTTAGTTCACGTTCAAACCACGTAACTCAAATCTCAAGCTTCGGGACAGTTCCAAATCCAAAGAAAAAGAGTTTAAAAATGGGTCTTATTATTTTGATACAAAATTGACATAATCTGCATAAGTAATACAAGTTTGACTGAACATAATTAGCACATATATTAGATTAGACGGTTAGGCTGAGGGTTAAGAAAGGATTTTGAACCCGTCTTTACGTAAGACCTGTTTATTCCTCGTGTCGAGTTCACAATGGGTAGTTAATAAACTAAGTAATTATTAAAGCACTGATGTGTGTGTATTCATGTAACGTCTGTGTGCTATTAATGAAAACTATAATTTTTAATGTGTAACTAAATTTCCATATTTCCAAATTTGATCGATAAATTGAATTTTAAAACAAATTAAAAGACCCGATAAATATTGAGTGACTGAATTTTAAGGTTGATACATAGGGGAAAAAAGTATGTCCAATAATAACGCTCAAATTTTATTCATGTTTATGCCCTAAATTATTTTTAATCTCTTATGAAACAAATATATGTACACAGTTTTGTTCATAATTTCTTTCATATCTAAAGGGTCATGATGGATCGGATGATCTCTCACCAAGTTTCAACCCTAAATGTTGAGTATCATGTCTCCCGCGTGTGTTTCAACGTGCGTGAGTTTAGTCTTTGGAAAACACATACATCAAATTTCTTATTAGTTTTGGTCCCAAATTTTGTGTGACATCAATATATATATGGTAATGGTAATTAACCAACTGCAGCTTTTACGTCTCTTTTAACTGATACAGAGACTCATATTTTCGTGATGTATAATCAACGTTTGTGGCCCATGGAATTGTCGTTTTGGCGACCGTCACAATTCGCCCAAAATTTCTCAAACGACAAGTGTATGTTGTGCCTCTTACAACCATTTTGATCTCAAAAACACCTCTAATATCCTAGTTTTGGCCCCATATTTCTCTTGGCTTCATTATATGACTGTGGAAACCGATCACACAAGTTTCGATAGTTTCATAAAAAATTGTAAAGAACTCTCATTTTTGTGATCTATAAATAATCCATGTTTTTCGTCCTAAAATTAACGTTTTGGTGACTCGGTTTGATTTTGTCCAGAATTTCTTTCACACTTTCAGGGTGACGARGGATGGATCCTCGCAAAGTTTCAACATTAAATGACGAGTGTTATGCCTCCCACACACACGCGTTCCGACATTCTGTCGCTTTCGTCGTTTGCGGCCTCCAATATCCCATCATATCTCCTAGTTTTGCCCCAATTTCGCATGACATCGTTATATGGTTTTGGGAACCAATTGTAGACTTTTTGGC
>SNQN01004284.1:30206-53147 GCA_008642245.1 Bassia scoparia
AAATTAAAATTATCAAATTTGAATTAGTTTAGTAACTAATAAACAAATCTCATTTTTTGAGTATAAATTAAAAATTAATTAAAACCCTAAATTCAAATCTCATTGATCACATAAAGTTAATTTCAACCAAACTAGTTTAGTGCTCATTCCCCATCCCTTGTGGCTCATTTGGGTGCAAACTAGTTTTTTTCCCTTATAAAATCCTTCTTATCTTGAACTGATTTGCTTTACTAATAAAGGTCACACTAATTGAAGCTATGATGTACCCTACCTTAATCAATTAAACATTTTAATTGATTCAGGAAGCAAATTACTTTTTTTTTTTATTGAAACCCTTATTTGGTTACCACTCAATCAATTAAACTTTCGGAATATATATAAAAAAAACTATCAATATTCTCTTAAATTAAAAATGAAAAAATCAATTAAAACCCTACATTAATCGATAAATTCCCCAAATACAACAAGTGAATAACATATTTCTACAACTATTTTTCTTGTATGTACTCCGTAATAAATTTCACAATTTTACATGTATTATTGTTTGTTAGCAATTTTAATTTAGTTTATTTTTGTTGAGGATGACTTTTGAAATTTGTATTTTGTGAATCACTTTTCATTTTTTGGGTATTTATCAAATTATACTTTAGGTTTGACATTGTTACAATTTCTCTATTTTCATATTAAAATTCGTCAATCAAAATTTTTTTTTTTAACAATTGTAATTTAGAATTAATTAAAAAAATCACCCCACATTGCTTGCAAATTAGACTAGTAACTTCAATATAATATTATATAATCGGATGTGATTTTACTTTTTTTGTACAGAGTATATTAATTGATTGACATTTTTTATTTTGTCATTTGATGCATATGCTATATTTAACTTACAAAGTATTTAACACAATAAATCAAAAGGGAAAATGAAAAAACTTTTAAAATTTTGTTCTCTTTTATACTCGTATATTATTTTTGCTTTGACATTCCTTTTTGAGGACATGAATTGAATGTAAATGCATAAATTGGGCAATTTAATACTACGAGTATGTATTTAAGAGCTGATATTATACCAAAGCATATAGAGTACTTCATACTTTTTGTTGAATCTTATCCTTTTATTTTTTACACTATCTTATCCAATTAAATTTTTTTTTTATAATAAACAAAAAATTTCTACTCCGTTTTTTGTCTAATTAAATAGATATTTTTTGTTTAACTTTTTTAGAGAAAAAGTAAGTTTTCTGTTTTTTCTTTTTATTATTTTGTTTAGTTAAAAAAATTGTACTGTTTAATCTTATTTTCTTGTTTTCTATTTTATATTTTAAGTAAGGATTTCTATCTCATTTTTACTCATAGATAGGTTTTTTCTTTTTTTTAAGATAGAAAGAAGTAATTTTTGGCCTTTTTATTCTATTTACGGAGTAGATAAGTTTTTAGTTTTAATTTCTATTTTGTATGCATCTCATTATTATATAAGCCAAGAGGACATGGTGTCCCCTATGAAATGTCCCTTATACCCTTATGAATTAAAATTACATTGTTTAAAAAAAAATTAATAATTTATTTTTACTCTTCAATTGTTAATTTGCCATAAATATTGAGCAAGTTTTAAAATGGTATTGCATTTGAAATGTCAACTATACTACTCCGTAATTAAACAATATTTAAAGTGATTTTCTTTCTTATCATAATAAACATGTAACAATGAAACATTTAGTGTAATTGTATCATACAACTGTCATCTACTATTTCGTATAAAATTTGTCTACTAAGTATATATTTCTAATATTATTATTTGCTAATCTTTATTATTTAAGCAACATTGTATTTAAATATTGATATATAAAAAATTATAAACATTTCTTTTTTGACACATATCACGCACGCATCGCGTGCAAAAAATACTAGTCCTTTTTTAAGTCAAGATTTCTACGTTAGTTTTTTTTTTTTGGATAAGGTAGATGAGTTTTTTTTTTTTTTTTTTGTTTAGAAGTAACTTTTTGGTTTTATTATTTTTTCTATTTTTATGCTATTTATGAGGCTAAAAAGTCTCCACACTCGTTAACGATAACTCAAGTCTTATATAAATAATAAAATATAGTTTGTTTATGGTTTATTGATGAATTTAGTCATTTTGAAATTTATTAATTATGAATATAATTGGTCCTATACATAAATACTTGGACTTACAATGAATTTAAACAAGAAATTGGGGGAAAAAACAATATAAAAAATCAACATTATCTTCGAAAACATTAATTAATGCACAATATTTTATATTTGAAGATTTAAAAGTTGGAGGAATTTGAGCTTTTTAACTTACGATTAATGTTAAGGTATAACCCTAAGTTAACCTATAAATAGGTGACAAAGTAAAAACATTTTTCACCATTATTTCCAACCTTCTCAGTCTAAACTAGTTGTTCAATTCACCCCAAAAGAGCAAAGATGATGAAGCAAATTATAGTTTTTAGTTTGCTCTTGGTTTTATCAACGGGCTTCTCTGAAGCTAGAAACATTAGAAAGCTTAATGCAAACCCTGACGATGCCCTCGGCATTTACGACAATCCGTGGATTCCCCCGGCCGTTAAGAGCATCCTTACCCCCATAATCCCGTATGTCCCTAACCACCAAACGACCCCCTTTTCCGGCCTCCGAATGCCAATCCTTCATCACCATCCACTCCCTCGGCGTTTCCCATGGCCTTTTGTCCCTGCACCACCATCCTTCTGATGCCGTCAAGCAGCAAGAAGTCAAGGTTGATGCTCATCACTAAATCGGCTTGATATATATATATATCTTAGTAAATAAGTAATAACTGATCGCTAATGCTTTAGTATGCTTTAGTTAGTAGTTACTTTTAGGTTTAATTAGATAGTTTTAAATTTATTTTTGAAGTCATGATCTATTATTATCATGAAATTAAAATAAAGTACTAGCATTTCTTTTTTCACAATCTTTCTAATGATTTATGATTATTTATTGCTCGTTCATGGATTGCATGTATGATCAAGATTGTTGTTAATTTAATTAGTTTGTTGATTTCTTTGGTAGAGATAGTATTAGGTTTACATGCATGGCAAGATTTTTTTATTCAATATGCTAGCATTAACATGCATGCATAGTCAATATACTAATACCAATCGAATTCGTCCATTGCATATTAAAATACCTACTACTTCATCAAATATCGGTTGCACAATAAATTTATTTCGTACATCAAATTAGAGTAATTATTTTCGTCAAATATAGTATAGTGACCTTATTATTTATCAACATATCCATGATAAATTTATTTAGATCAAAGTAACCATTTTTGTCAAGATAGACCCTTATTATTTATCACCATATCCATGTAAAGTGACCCCTTATTATTTTATCACTATATGTACAAGTGAATAATAAGTTTATCATATTGTGCATACGAGCATTACAATCTATTTATATAAATTATAACAAGTCTCATTCATTTATTTACCAGAAAAAATTGAGATAAAAAATTTCATATAAAAATTCAGATTAGACAATATCCCAACCAACCATGATAATAATAAAATATTGACTACATCTGTCGGGGGTCATCCACTTACTACTAATAAGTTGAGTGAGGTATGTTCCACATCACCACCTTCTACAAGTCTTATTTAAAGGTGGGTAGTTCATGCAATGGGGAACAATAGAAGGCTTAGTGCTCATTCCAAAAATATAGAGAAGGTTGTTTCTAGATTCTAGGGGTTTTATTTTTTGAGTTAGTAATTTAGTACTCTGTATTTACTACTGAGTATAATATAATTGTTTTCACAATTTAATGTTATTTTTATATTATTGTTATTTTTGATTAAAACTATCAAAATCACTGTATAGGTATTCCATTTCCGCACTCTACATAAAAATTCGTACTCCAAAATAGCGATCGTTTTGACAGTCGTCGCTAATTTGAAGTACGGAAATGAATTTGAAGTGCGCAAATCAGGTTTCCAGTTTCTCCTCTCTAAAAAAACCTACTACTCCTCTAATCACAAGGGTTGTTCATCATCTCTTTAAAAAGATGATAAACCCAAAATTTCTTTGATTCTTTAATTAGTTTTAAATTGGTGTTATTAATAATCAGGCTTTATTTCTCTCTTTTTATTTTTAGATTTGTTCCGTTAGTTGGAGTTTGGTGTGATGTAATATATATTTTCTCTTAATTTGAACTAGTGTTAACTCACTCATCGAATCTGCAATGTACATTTTAATGAGTTTGCCCTAAATTATAGGATCTATTGTTACTAGTGATGGCAACGGGTAGGATCTGGACTGGATCCTATTGAATCCAGATTCGTTTTCGAGAAGAGGATCCATATCCGATCCATATTCGTCGGATATTTTTTGAAGGATCCATATCCATATCCGATGGATCCTACGGATACGGATCTAAAACGGATCCAAAACGGATCATATTATATTTTGCATCATTTTACCTAAATGCTAAAATAATTATATTTAAGTATGTAACCAAAAGAATATATGATAGTTCATCAAATTAAATCCTATAATGAACTAATTAACTTGAATTTGAATATTATTATCGATAATATAAGAGCGGTAATATAACATATATCCGCATGTCACTCTTTAAAGTAAAAGTCAAAGAAATAAACAATTCATTATACAAAGAATTAACACTTTCTTGCCTAATTTATTTTTATTATGTAGTATAGGAAGATGGGTAATTAATTAAGTTCCTTGATTAAACTCTTCTATTTAGTCACTAAATTATTAGTAAAAAAAACATCATTTAAAATAAAAAACGGGTAAACGGATCTGGATTGGATCCAATTACCGTATCCGGATCCAGATCCATTTTTCCTACCCAGATCCGTATCCGACCCGAATCTAACGGGTCCAAAATTTCAAGATCCATATGCGAATCGGCGGATTCAATAATCCATTGTCATCTCTAATTGTTACATTTAAAGGTACATCGTTTATCAACTGAATCTTTTCGATATAAAAGCTCATGCGTGGGGAAAAAAAGTGGTCAAAATGGAGGCCATAAAAGTCCACAAAACATTATTCCCATCAAAATAAATGACATTCTTCCTCATTGCTTTTTTTAAAAAAAAATAAATAAATTGGATGAATTTCAGAGTTTTGGTCTAGACACATTATACTATTTAGGGTTTTTTAGATTAATAAGGTTTAATCAAGTTATAGTAAATTATAAAATTATAAATTTCAAACTCTAAACACGAGTAGTTGGTATTTGATAGTGTTGGAAAATTCAAACTTGTCAAATGCTACTCCCAATGTAAAGGTGTAAACACATCACACATTTGAATAAAGTAAGGTTATCTAGCTATTTTGTCTATAAGAGTAATCTCAAAACCAATATATACGATTATATATATAATAATTCTATAAATATAGACAAAACAATTAATAAAGGTAATCACATTTGTTTTTGAGAACCCCTATTATCTAGATTTAGCTTTTAAAAAGTAGTCTACTTTTCATAAGCATCACCCATATTGTAATCTCAAATGCTTATTTTCATTGTAACTCCGAATAATCAATTAATATCTTACATGTGAAATAAGTACGTCATAAACTAATGGTGTGGCCGGACACGTAAATACGTAATATAAGGAATGTAGCAAGACAAAAGCTGGAAGGAATCATAGACCCCGAAACTTGGCAAAACAGAGGATCCCCCTACAACACCAGGCACCAGCTACAGTCGTCGATGATGTTAAGTGATATATCCACTTGTTATCTTATTTTTCTAGTAATCTCTTTTATTTAATTTCCCAATTTCTCCAACTACTACCCATTTCCGCACTTTACAATTCTCTTCTTCCAACAAGTGCCTGCCTGCCTGCCTGCCTGCTTCATATCACTTAACTACCACTTTCAAATAAACACTTGTATGTTCATCATCATCGTCATCATCATCATCATCATCATCGTACTCTTTATTTGGATTCGCTTTAATATAATAATAAGCAACTAGGCTGATCGAAGATCTAGCATGAGAGATCCTTGGCGTTACGACCGCGTTTCGATTCTCTTGCTGATCTTATTCGCCTCCTTCCTTGCATTCCTCATCTTCCCCTTCACCTGTAAGTCATAACTTACTGTACACAATTTCTCATGTTATCTTATGTCACATTGTATACATAATACATATATACTTTGCATTTATTATGTTGATTCCTTAATTAACATTGATCTTTCTTGTATGTCAACCAGCTAAAAACATCAAATACAGGCTCATCAACTGCAAAGATCACGACCTGCAACTTCAGGTGAATTGAACGAACATCCATTATTTAGTTTGTTTATTTATGCAATATTATTATCTTGATCAGATATTTTCAACCTTAAGCTCTTAACTACTGTTTATTAGTAGAAGTACAACAACAGCTGAATTGAATTATTTTGGTTTTTTGTTTTTGGTTTTTGGTTTTTGGTTTTTGGTGTTTGATGGGTTCAGGTTGTCTGGTAATGAAGGCTCAAAATGATTCCTTTAAATGACAACCATTTCTTATCCTGACTAGATTCTCTCGGTCTCAAAATCCTCATTTTGAACTTCAAACAAACACTGCTGCATCATAGAGTAGTTGTGAATACTGAATAGTGCTTGAATTGTCRCACTGATTAACTACAGTATTATATCAATCARGGACTAYATGATCGATAATTGGAGATTGTGGCACGTCAATTTTAGGGAGATTGAGGAAAATSAAACCAAACCCATGTTCTTTAGTGTTTTAATTGATGKATGTTGCTGTTTGGTACATTGGAACATGTTTAATTTACCTTTAGTGTCTTTATGAAGTAACATCTATCCTATCATTCACAAGCTAAGCTATCCCAACCACATATAATCGCAAACTAGCTAGCTTTGTTGAATTGACTCCTCTATATGCCTATATGCTACCCCTACTAGAGTGAACGAGTGGCACACATGTGTGTCTAAGAATTTTCCAATASAGTTAAATTTTCACCTTTTTTGACTTTTGAATCATAGGTTTCAACTTCGTACTAATCAAAACAAAGGGAATCACTAACCCTCTTCTTAATTATCTATTGTTAATCCAAAATAATATAAACCATGTCGCGGATTAATCATCGTACATGTCATTAAGCATCATAATAATAACTAATATCCCCTTTAATTACAACAAAAATGATGGAAAACACGATCAAAGACCAATTATGTATGGGTAAATACAATCTTCGAAACACGATTATGTAACAAAAGTCTTCTAATTGGTTTGGAAGATTGGGGTAAACATTGAAATTTGACATAAACTATGTGCACGTACATACAATTTTGAGATAAGTTGAATTGTTGGTAGGAAGTGCAACTAATTGTTGAACAATAATTGTGTTAAAATGTATAAGAAGTGGAGGGGAAGCAATGTTTTGTAAGGGAGTGGCAGCGCATTTAACGGGGATTTTCCATATTGTGATTGAAGCCAAGAAAGACAGGGGAGAAGATGAATGTACCGCCGTGAACCTGTCTTGGCTAATATCAGTACTCTCACTTGGATCCCTTCTTGGCTCCTTCCTTATATTGTTACTATTTCATTTTATGCACAACCATTTATCTCATAATTTATTAAATCTCGTCTAGTACTATTAGTTCATACCAAAATCTTGGTGGGCCAAATATAATTGAAATTGCGATGCCTAATACATATGAACTTTTCTACTGGAAAAGTTTTTGCACTCTTCTCCTTTTCATCATGAATTATAACAAGGATTACTATCGTTGAAGGGAGAAAGTGCGTAAAAATCACCCCCATTGCTAGTATAACTTAGAAGGTGTATTAACTTAGAAGGTGTATTTTAATCGACTGCTAGAAAGATGAATGAGACACGAGAGTGTTGACTAATTGCATGCATTGTACATGTAAAGATGTTTTAATACTTTTTTGTAACCATTTTATTGTGCCACAAAGTACTTATTAATATTTATGACTTCTTAATAATACCGCATTTGTACATAATTGTTACAGGCTATTGATTGTGTATGACTCAATGATATTTTAGATTCATTAAAATGATTTTTTTTAAAATCTCAAATTCAGAATAATGTCAGAGAAGCAGTTGCAGCCCATATCTATTTCCTATGCAGCATAACATGTTGTCCTTTAACACATGGCAAATGTAAACTGTGGATGTTTGGGCCTACCTCGTATTTTTATTACATATGAAATGCTACTGTAATTCACTTATCACGAGTTAAAATGACCAGAAGAATACAGGGGAAGAGAGCATTGATGGTAGCAAGGGAGGAACCTAAGAGGGCGGCTAAGGGTATCCCCACCACGCTGCGCGTCAAAAGTGTGGCAACTGCACAGCCTTGGTACGGGGGCCGGTTTTCACATTCCGGCCACCGGGCACGCCGTCACTACTGAATATTACCCCGAAGCATGGAGGTGTAAGTGCGGTACAAGTTTGTACATGCTTGAAAACAGCATTCTTAATCCTAATATCACTACTTATACACCATAATTTATATATAAATACACTTCTTGATTCCATCTAGTACAAGTATATTTAATTTCTCTCAAAGTCTCAATTGCATGGTTTATTTAATTCCAGCTTAACTAGCTTAGCTCAACTAATTAGTTAGGATTAGTGTTAAGTAGTATTATTGTACTTCTGTATTATTAGTTTAAATGAGATTTTGAGTCATATATTGTAGATAGAGTAGTATTGACATATAATCTTAATAAAGTTTAGCTTGCTAAATAGCAAATACGGAGTATGTATATATGTTTGGTACTTAATTTTTTAATGCAATTGATAATCCCTTGAATAGCAAACATTTTGGCTGTCTCAATTGTGGTATGCAATGAATAGCAATTGACTCACTGATTATTGTTTAAAAAGCCACGTCAATCCATTTGTAAATAAAACCCAACAAAGAATGGGGCCATACTAGTCTTCCTTTGTGTTTTAAGATGGTTAAACTTTACTTAGATACGAGGTTTTTTTGGGTAACATTGTTATGTAAAGTACGTAAACGTGTTGGTGCTTAGCATAGGTCAAACTCACCACATTGCTAGTTAATATAGTGCATAACTTTTCTGCTATATTGAAATAATTGATGCTGGTGCCACAAGCAAAGGAAGATAAGTTACATTTCTACAATCACCCTCATCACATACTTTGTTTTATTCACAGTCATAATTTTCTTTCACAATAAATTACAATCCTTCTCTCAGAAATGAGTTCATTCTAAACTTTCAACACAATATATTCTAATTAGTCATAACAAGTAGTATATCGGCCCTTACAAGTTACATAGATATATATCCATGTCCATTCCTTGTTACTCCACTCTCTAGGAGTGTAACCCTATCACCGTCCTTCCGCGCCTTCGTCGCCCGTTGTCAACACTCCTCCACCGTGCATTCTCCCGACAACGTCCCTGGCCTGAATCCTTGATCTGACGTGGTCGTACTTCTCGGTCCTCAATTCGCTGGTTCCGATGCCACAAACAAAGATCCGGAAGAACATTGCTTACTCTGGACCAACTACCTGAACTGCTCGGCGTGTGCTTGCATTCCTCGCTAACTGGTTCACCCTTCTCACTCGTCACTTCTCTTCCTCCTCGCTTCAGCTTGGATATCCTCACTTATTCAACCATCTGAGCAGCACTGGTCTTATTTGGTCGTAACCATTCGAATAATGAGATGTTTAGGGTTCTTGGTAGGTGCCACGGTATAGTTATGCTGTATACGAGCGTTTTGCATCATTGCTATCTCTGCTACACTAATTGGCGGGGCTATTGTGTGTGTTATAGCGCGTTCAGAGCCGCATGCGATCTCTTCCTCGACGTCGACAACAGGATCGGGTTTCTTCATCGGGTTTGGTCTCCTGGTGCTCAACCACATCATTACTCCTGCCCAGCTATTTCCAATCGTTTGAAGTTAGCAAGCTAACGGCCATTTTTTTCTTTATTCAAATCTCATAAGAAGTTGGATGTGACATTGTTAAGGATATATTTACGGATTTCCACCAATGTAGCAAGCCACTTTTTTTCACCATTTTAAAATTTTAGATTCTATGTAGCATTGAATGTTGGAATTTTTAGGAATTTCTTCAATTTTTTATTAAAAGTGATTTACCGTACATTACTTAGAATCAATTAACTTAATTTATACTCAAAAGGTTTTAGGGTCAACAAACATTTGTTACTGAAATTGTTGCAAATTAATAAATATTGTTAGATAATGAATTATTAAATGTAGTCCGTTGAGTATAGCCAGGTGTTCATTTACATAAGTGAATTATCATTAAAGCTAGCAACAACTGATGTCGCTTTGATAATTCCGTCCATATTTACCAAATTGTCATGGAATATCCAATTTTTTGGACACCATCGAACTGCAACTGAATTTTCTCACTTGACAGTGGATCGTACCGGATAATATATCTTCAATCGAACATCTACATAATGTGTGACAAAGAAAGAATGAGTTAGTATGAGTATAAAAGCTAGATGAATTGTATTATCATTCTTATACTCGGTGTTATGTTTTCAGACTTATAGTATATTGTAAGGAGGGCTACTGAGCCAGTAATGTACGCGATCATTTGAGCCGTTATACCTTCCTCACCTCGTTATAGCTCAATCTCAACGTAATATAGCAGGGAATTTCTGGCTGTTTTGCCTCGTGCTATAAAATACCTTGCCCTTGCTCAGGAGTCGGGCCTAGTTGAGGAATGCAGCAAAATTAGAATAAAATCTAGACTTACTCACAGAGATCTAGGGGGTATTTTGAGCGCTGTATCTGAACGATCATAACATATCGGTCACAGTCAGATCAATGCTGTGAATATATAATCACACTTTTATGCTCTCAATATATCCCACTCCTAAGAAGCCATAAGAGTATGTAGATTGGTTTGCTCCATAATTCACTAGATGGTCTCCATCGGAAGAATCACTTCTTTTCGAATCATTTTTAATTATCAAGTAGCGAATTATCATGGGTAAATGTTCATGGATTATATAAAAAATTACAAATGTTCATTGTAGATTATATTGTAACTACACCATATGGATCATTCTCTGTCAGAATCTTTGAACATTTATCTATGATTTGTAGATGTGTATATTTTTGTGAATATTATATTGATTTCGCTTTTTCTGGGATTGAGAACATTTGTAACTGATTGGATAATGTTGCACATAATTGTTCACACGGTTACAGTAGATCCTTTTCACGAGCTCTCAATTGTATGTGAGTAGAATATATGGTGCCTGTGGATCTACTATTCATTGTCATTTGGTCTGCTAAACAGTATGTTTGCTGGTTTTAGCGCGCTCATATTTACAATAGTATCTAACCCGACTCGATTTATTTTTTATATATACTTTTTTTTACTAATAAGAAATTTTCGCACCCAATCAATAGCCATTGAATTTTGGGCCAAAACATGAATGGACCCTCGTATAAGGGTTTGGTCTGGGTTTAAGTGTGCCTCAATGTGTTTTCTGGCCCATATTTGGCGCACACTAAATCTCCACAATCAGGGAGCACGCTGTAAGCGTCTTTATTATGGAGTCATTTGTCACTTCATTACTGGTACTCGTTTACTGATTTTAGCAGTCGTTGGCGGTTATGTGCATTATAGAGGGACTGCGACTTGTATTATTTTCTAATCACGTGACTAAAGTCTAAAAACGATATCTCGTCTCAATCGGGTCCGCCTTCTGTTTCTGGGACGTTATGTGATCTGATTATAGAACTTAAATACATTTTCTTTCCTTAACACTATAATGGCTATTTAGGCCTTCCGCGGATTTTGTTGTACTTGGTGACTTTTGGTCTGGTTTTTTTCCGCATTCTTATTGTCTTCAGTGATCGTTATTTGTGAGTTTAATTTGGATTGCGCGTTCATGATCATAAATCGACCACATCTCATAATTGTCACGAATGTAATTAAATGGTCATTGACAATGTTTTCACGATCCTCTTTGAGAATATTTTTTAGCACTTTTCTAATTCTTGGTTTCTTGTATAATTAATCTGTATGGGACACGTCTCGTACTGTCGCAGCGTTTTGGCTAATAAAAATTCAGCGTAATTAAGGTTATGGATTTATATATTCTAAAACATAAATTTAACTCGACAGTGTTCCTTACAAGGAATTGTTTGTGGTCGTGTCAATGTGTCGTGATTTCAAGTACTTGATATTACATGACATACAATGTAACATGATTTGCATCGACGTAAACACTTGCACATCGTACGTACACATCAAGACTGCTCTCATTTAGATGATTAACAATGAGACAACATCTAGATGGAATGGAACATTATTTGAGATTTCCTGATCTCCACGAAAGTGTTTAGAGTAATGCGTATATGTGATTTCTTGTGCGTACGGGATTTGTACATTTGTCGACTGTATGATACATAATAGCATCAGATTGCTCAATATATATCACATATTATTCACGGAATGATGATGATGGCTGTTTCTACACACAACTATTTCTATACCACATATTCCACATTAATAATAAGTTCTTAAACCACAATTATTTCTCTAAGTAGAAATCAACATCGTATTGACGATAAACAATCCAAGTTTTCCAGCGTGGTGAAGAAATATGTCGAGTCCTTGACAAAGCGTCCTTTTATGCTATGCATTGCAAGCCGGATTTCATCCATTAGGCTTCGTACGAAATCCTTATGTATGAGTATAGTGGTCAGAGGTAAATGCCGTGAGGGGCTTCCGGCAACGCCCATAGAACACTCAGACATGCGATGGCGATGCTGGAGTAACTAAACTCTTCACTCGATAGTAACATCAGGTCATTTATGCATACCAGGGTCGCAGTTCATTAGTTTTTGATTCGCGGATTATTGAGTTCATATTTACCAGCTCTGTCCTTAAGTCACCTAACACTGGCAGTAAGTATTCGAATTTGGCGTCGATGAGAGACTCAGTCCTGTAGTCCTGTAGGGTGTAGCACGGTTCCATTCGCAGCGAACCATTGATGCCCTTAGATTCAAGTGTACCTTGGGAACCGATTCGCGGATTATAGACATAGCTCAGCCTGGAATAGTGATGGCGTTGGGGCAAGTGTGGTTCTGAGCAATTCTGGTGAAGCTGCGCAAATAGGTGTTCTCTGAGAGTGAAGCAGTTTTGTACCCTTATAATCACTACGCAGCCGTGGTGCCACAAGGCATGTGGGTGAACGTCTTAGCCCGTGCTGGTCCCGAGCCCATCGGAACCGTGATTCCAACGGAGAGTTGAAAGTCGCGCGCGCCTCTACTGCTTACGCGCATGCTTGCAGTACGCATAGTAACGTGTAGTCGGGAAGCCACATTTCATAATTTGCTGGATACATAACCTTGCGGTCTGTGTTATTCTGTGTTCGCGTGAGATTTTGCATGTGTTTCCACAATAATTTCGGTGTCTTACAATCCGTTATCTAGCTATGCATCAATTAAAGTCTCAATATCACTATTTGTGACAGAGGGTGTGCTTCTGGGTTTTGAGTCTTTCCAAACATATTGATCTGTGCTTTTTCTGTAAGTGGTTCATTGGTAATAATAGATTACGCTGAGAGTTATGGTTTACTCACCTTTGTCAGTAAGATCGAAATCGCTCTATTGCGTTATGAGTTTTACAGTCAAATCTGTAACATTTGTTTGCTAATGAATGTGCTCTCACTTCGACTCTTTGGTTGGTATACGTTACATTACTGAAATCACTGAACTGAACTGAGTGGAGATGAACTCTGGAGCTAAAATCTGTAAGCTTGAATTATTTATTTATTGAGTAGGCAGAACAGGGAAATTTGAGTCTAAGAGTATCCTGCAACGTGTATACTGAATTATAGACTAGACTAGTATGTTCGTGTGATCAGGTCTTGGCTTTAAATTATTTTATTTTGTTTATGATCTGAAATACTTATACTTTTTGTATCTCACTCCATATTGGAGTTGACTATGTAAGAGAAATAAAAATGCATTACGGTCCACATACAACTTGCACCCTTTGTTAATAAGTTTTATTTTTTCGAGAACTGAAACGTTGATTTTTTACTAAGCTTTGGTGGTGACCATAATTTTAATAATTAGATAGGAGGACATAGTCCTATGATTACATTGTTACAAGCTCCAACATTCAGAATTCTTTGCACTGTTTCTCTCATGTCTTTATGAGATAAGATTTGTTCTGAGCTGTGTTCACATCACACTGTGTGGCGTGTCTTGCCTATTTTATCCTTTGGTGGTGAGTATTTTGCCGTGATATATTGGCTGTTGGGTCTGTGTTTCTTTGTCTCTCTATATTATTTGTATGTATTTTGTTTTATAACTAAGGGTTATTTGAATTACTGAAGCTATTTAATTTTTAGTAGATATTGAAGCAATGGTTATTATTAGGTTGGTCTAGAATATATGATATTAGAGTTACTCCAAATGATTGTACTTTCAGAGTTATCGTTCTGTCTAACATTAACGCAAAAAAAAATGGACTACTTTAAGTTCCAAAGTAGACAACGATTTTGCCGTGCAGTTTTAAGTATTCCTCGAGGTAGAAAGTTTGCAATCAAGTTCTTATAAGTATTATGTTAGCAGGAGACTATGAGTACTTACCCGCGAAGTTATTTGTACTGGTTGCGTGTGATTTATGACTGAATACAGCTTCAGTGATTGACTATATTGTCTGTGTTATGGTGGACTAGTATAGTGATAAATTAGGAGTTAGTGCTATATCTTTTTTCATGTGTGCTCGTCAAGGGAATTGTCCGACAACGTAACGTACGGTAACTGGTGTGTGAGGCGGTATTTATGCGTGAAGTACGAGTGGATCGAACGACGATGGTACTGATCTTGGTGCGGGTCATTTTCAATCGGTTGGGACGGGGTGGCTGTAATGTGATGAGTCGCGGTTTAGGAAGGATAGTGGTTGGGGCGGAAGCTTACAGGACGGTTATGTCACGTTCCTACGTATACTAATGAAACTTTACTTTTTAACATTTGATGACTATCGGGCTTAGATTTTTTGACTTAGGGATGACGTCTTTCAGTTTAATGTAATACTGGCATAACGCATATTTAAATATTTTTCTATGCACGTATACGGATACGTCATCTTTTGTATACAAAGGTAGAAAAAAAAGTCAATATGATCGCTAATGGAGTTAACTAAAGTATTGCACAGTCAGAGGATTTAATTTTTGTTTTGTGGTGTTGCATTAGTGGTAAACGCGTGTTATTGTGAGTTTTATTATGTGCCGGTTGACTATCTCCTCTCTAATTAATTTGTTTGTGCTGTGTTGTTTGATTTGTATTCGGTCGTACATGTCTTTTTAAAGTGTTAATCCTAAGAATTTAAGTAACCCAACTCATGTGTTTTCGTTTCATATTCGAGTCTTGGATGACATATTGCTGTAGTGTGGGGTGTGTGTGATTGATATCTGATCATTTCAAAAATTTTGTTGCCGTGTAAATCTAATGCTCAATTTTTTTTTTTATGTTTTTTTTTTTGCTATGGCTTATAACGCTGAGGGATTGGTTTGTGATATGCGTTTCTATTATATTGGTTTGATGATTGTTGGTCTTGGTGGTGTGGGTGAAGTATATGTTTCTCTTCGCAACTGAAATTTTATTGTTGACTTACATTGATGGCATATTTTCTATTTCATAAGGTCTATTGTTCACAGTGTCTATTTCCTTGAATCGTAGGGATATCATTTCACTTTCTGTTGTGTGGCGGTCAATTCATAGGTGGTTTTATTATGTTACTGATGATTAATTATGAAGGATTTCTTGAGTGACAAGTTATTATTGCAACTATAGTAAGTTGAACTCTTTAATCATCGACTTATACGCTTTTTCGTCATATCCCAAGAACATCAAAATTTTAGGATTTTTGTCGTAATAAGATATATCTTTTTTATATGACAAAAAATACTAAATAAATGTTAACACGCCATACTAGTTGATCGTTGACAGATACTCGTATAAATCATATATATTCTGTAGTCATTCACTTCCTAAGCATATTTTTATTTTAATGATTTACCGTGAGTTATCACATCATCCATGGCTTGTATAGAGTGATGGATCCGGCCGAGTTCTATATGGCTATCTGTTAAGTGGCAGCCATAGGCCGATATACATGAGAAGGCGTGGATCAACACTTAATGCTATATCATCTCGTGTGTAGGAAACCCGTGTGTGTATTTCTTGATTGCAATGTGATTTCTCGCGTTATCTAGTCTGTTCGTTCCTTTACTTACGACCCAATCACGATGGTATCGTATTGCCTCACTTTTCTCTGACTTTTCGAATCTGTACTTATAGGAAGTCTATTATCCACACCTGTGTTGCTCCTGTCTATTGTCAGTCATGATACTATTCATACCTTTTTTTTTAGGTCCACTGTTACGATACGAATATACAGCATATTAGTGATCCGGTACTTTGCGGACCGACACTGTCTTTCACCAATTTATACAATGATTGGGCAACAGCGTGCAAGGTATTCAACGGTAGTTCTTTATTCGTTATTTGTCTCTACGATTAATCGTGGGGGTGTCGTGTTGTTGTTTCTCGTTTTTTGTCTTGACGTGTGCGTGGTTTCTTCCTTTCTCTGTTCTGCAGTCTCTGCGTCTCCTCTCTGTAGTCGTTTCTTCTTCTTTGATTTTGTTGGTGGCCTTCCCTTGTTGTTGTTTCTTTTTCTTTGGGTTTGCATTCCGTGGTTTGGTTGTCGGTGGGGTCGTTTTAGGTTTGTGGGTGGATTGTGATGTAGTAGGTGGTTAGTGGTGGCTTGTGGTTGTGTTATGTGCGTGATTTTGTGGTCGTTGGTCTTGGTGTGGTGGTTGGTTTGTTTTAGTGTGGGTGGTTGATGGTGTATGTTGGTTGGTGGTACGTTGTGTCCATTGTTGTGGTGGTGGTGTATGTGGTGGTGTGAGGTTGGGTTTTTTGTGGTGTTGGTTGGTTTACCATTGGTTTTTGACTTCTCGTTGGCACTATCTTTTTTGAGCGTTTTGGTTTTTTTTCTTCTTTTCGTGTTTTCTTTGCTTTTTGTCTTCTGGCGGGTTCGCTTTTGCGCGGGGTTTGCGGCTGTTTGTTGTGCTGTCTGCGGGTTTTGTTTGGGTTAGGCGTTTACTGTCAGTGGTGGGCACGGGCCTTCTCTCTATCTCTTAGTGGCGTGTCTGGGTTGATGTGTTTTTGCTTTGTTTGCTTGGTTTGCGCTTGGACTTTTTCTTTTCTTGGTTTGGGTTGTGGTTTGCGGTTCTTTGTTTTTTCAGGCTGTTTCTGTTCTGGGTTGTTTCTTTGCTTTTGTTATTGGTCTGTGGTTTGTGCCTTTTCTTATATTGCCTATCGGGACGTCGGTTTTTCGTCGCTCTTTCGCTTTCTTGGTTTGTGACGCATACTTGCCTGTTTTTTGGTTTTTAGGCGTAGTGGTGTTGCTTCTTGTTTGTTTGGCGTGTGCGGCTTTTCGCATGTTTTTTGTTTTCCGTATCGGTTACCTTCGTTTTAGTTATACTGGCGTGGTTGTCTTTCTTTGTGTGTCTGTGTTTTGTTTTTGCCCCGGTCTGTCAGTTGTCTGATGTGTTTTTTGGATTGCTGTTGTGTTCATTTGTTTTGGGTTCGTGTGTTTTGTTGCTTTTTTGTTTCATTGGTTTGGGTTGTTGGTTGGATGTGTATCATTGTGGTGAGTTCGTGGCTTTTGTGGTGTTGTTTTTGGTGGGTGCGAGTGTGTTATGTTGTTGTTTTTTACGTGTTTTGGTTTTTTGGTGGTTTCTTTTTTGTTGGTGGGGTTCGTTTTCTTCTTGGTACTTGGTTTGTTTATTTGTTGCCATTTTTTTTCTCGTACTGTGTGTTTGCTGGTTTGTCTGTTTTGCCAAGGCTCAGACAACAGCCCTTCATAATTAGAAATAATAATAATAATTTAAGAGTATTTAGAAGTTTCCAGGCCACTTTTAGAAAGTCCTGTTTTTAAACTCCAAATTGTAGCCATATAAACGAAGACAGCCAAAAACGGGACCGTAATCTTTCTCATACAGCCCCTGAACAAACAATTCCCCAGCTCACCAACATCATTTAGAATTTCAAACTACACTTTGCCTCTATTCATCATCCATTCTCCTTCCTTATTTTTGAAGCGAACCCTTTTTAAATTCAACCTGCTCGATCTCGTGGTTTTAACCACGCTTTAAAAAGCCGGAGATCGTGCGAACCATGTTCAAATTCCGACACATTCCAATCAAGTGAATGAGGCGTCAAACCAAGCGAATTAAACAATTGGAAAGAAGGAGTGTTATAACGGGAAATCCGAGGTGGGTAGGCTGCTAGGATGCGGCGCTTTTTGCCAACAGTCTACCCATGCCAGAACCTTCACAAGGCCAAAGCGTCGATCAGATCATCAACAAGAAGAAGGTCATTGGACGAACTTGATGGACAATGTCAAGAGGGAGATTACCATCATGGGGCGTTCTCGCCACCCAACATCGTCCGATTGTACGAAGGTTTATGGCGTGCAGTCAAGGTTACTTCGTCTTGGAGGTGCAAGGGCGGTGAGCTCTTCGCTAAGGTGGCAAAAGGCCCCGCTTTTAGCCGAAGAGCTCAGCGGAAAGTATTTCCAGCAACTCATCTCAGCCGTCGGAATTCTGCCATTCTCGGGGGGTCTTTCCATACGGGACTTAAACCCGAGATCTTCTGGTGGATGAATTTGGTAACCTCAAAGGTTTCGGATTTCGGGCTCAGTGGGTTACGGTCGATCGGCCCGACATGCGGGTGCTCCACACGCTGTGTGGGACGCCCGCGTATGTTTGAGCCGGAGATCTTTTGAGAAGAAGGTAACGATGGCGCGAAGATTGGGAATGTTGGTCTTTGGGTGATATTGTATGTTCTGACTGCTGGTTATTTGCCGTTTAATAGATCCTATTTAATGGCGATGTATAAGAAGATTTATAAGGGGCGAATTTTCGGTGTCCCAAATGGATGTCTTCTGAGCTTAAACGCTTCTTGAGTCGTATTCTTGGAGACGAACCTTAAGCGCGATTACCATTGACGAGATCACGCGTGATCCTTCGGTTTAAGAAAGGGTGGTTTGTACAGGATAAAATCCCGCTAGAGTTCAATTTTACCGATGATGATTATGACTATGATTTAGTGACAGCTTGTTTAACAAGCTGAACAACAGCAGGAACTGCAGCTGCACAACAACAGGCCGAAGGTAGCAGAAGCGAGCAGTAGTAGTAAACTCGCTAAAGCGCCTTTGATTTGATCCCTTCTCGTCCTGGTCTTGATTTGTCGGGTTTGTTTGACGAGTCTTTCAACCCCATTGTCGATGGGGAGAACGTTTCTTATCCACCAATGACTGCTGATGAATCATAGATACCATTGGGGGAAGTCGCTCGGCCGATAACGAATGTTGAAGCTGTGCAGGAGAAATGGATGGCGTGGTGGACTTGGTAGGGACCAATGGGAACTTCGTAGCCAGGGTGGTGATCAGCCAGCTAACAGAACAGTTGTATTTGTTGAGGTGAAGAAGAAAGGAGGTATTCTGCATCAATACAATAACATTTGCAGAAGAAGTTGTGCCAGACTTCTGAGCTAATAATACTGATCCTCAATCACAATCACAATTCACAACGGCTGTCGTAGAAGAAGAAAGTGGATGCAGGACGAAGAAGATACAGCAACCTGCTGCTGATATCTGCTGCTGATTCTTTGAAGTGAAAACATTAACAGGGTGGTATAGATATATTTTGGAGTGCTTCTAATTACTAATAAAAATTGCTCTTACTATTTGAAAAGGTTTAACACTTAAAACAAGAAACGAAAAGATGTCGGATTTAATCATCACTGCAGCTGCAAGCTTGTTGGCCTCTAATTCGAGGACACTGTAAGTTGTTTGTGTATTTTGTTGTGTATGAAAAAAAAACTATCATTAGATAGAAAGTGTGATTCCTTTGGTGGTTTTTACAGTTTGGTTTAATCTCAGTTGAAGGGTTATAGTTTATCAGATTGCTTAAGACTAGAACAATGTCAAAACTAGTGTTGTTAACTTTGTTAATGTATGTACCTGTATAAATGTATGTATTCAGAAAGGGGGAAAGCTAGCCTTTGAATTTCCGGGGTTTTTTTCTCGGTTGCCCGGGTGAGAAAAGCTTTCACAATACTTGATTGTGATTGCCGGACAACTTCTGTACAGCATTCTTTTGATTTAATCAACTCTGTAAACTGTAAATAATACTCTGTATTTGTCTGTCTTGAAGGCATTGTACAGTTTGAATAAGTTTCAAATGAAAATCTCAGCCGTGGTTTTTGTCTCAATGATTAGTGCATTTTGCGAGTTTGGTGGGAAACAATGTGCGCATGGTTTTTGCCATGTTTATGAATTATATGATCCATGTCACATTCAATTCACAGCACAATGAGGGTACAATACAGACCGCAAAGAGGCTCACTGACTCGATCGAAACCAGTAAAATAAACCCTGACCTTAAATCCATCAAACAAATTAGAACGCACGAAGCTGAAGCCCTCAAGCTATTCACATGGAAGCAATTGCACCTTAACTTGTTCAATACTTTTATTGCATTAAGTGGTGGCTCCTGTGATTGAAGTTGTGGCCCTCGGCTGTTCCAACATATGGCAAACACTACTTCACTGCGTTTTGATCATGATTGGTATTCTCAGATATTTTGAGTGAAATTACTGTTTTGAATGTTAAAAGTGTTAACCATTGAATAAGACATCAGAATCTAGACAAATTCAAGAAATCGGAAGTTCTTTAATACGCAACATCTTATTTTGTTAGTTTCCTTCTGTCACAGGAATTCAGATATTTATCATATCAGCTGTTATTTAATCAGACCTTTCAGAATAGCAATATGCAAGATCTTTTTTTGTTTTTCTTTTGAGATTGTTTCATATATGGTTCGTCTTTTAATCTGATTATTTTGGATGTATGCACCAACTTAACTTGAGATAAATTAATCAATGTTTGGAGAGTAAATTCAGGCAGAAGATAAGGTAATCAACACTCTTGACTATTGAGAAACTTGCCTGTATGTTAGGATTCATATTGCTCTTTCCAAGCATAATTGCTTTTTCGAAGAAAGGAAAAGCTTGGTCTATTAAAATCATCAACTTGGAAAGGTGCTAGTTGCTGAACGTAGCATATTGCCATCATTATAAACCTAATTTTTAAAAAGTAATGATCGATGCAAGCGCAACAAAATGCTTAATAGATGACAAAGAATGGGCGCAGATATTTGCAAGTTGCAACACCCTGTGAAGGCTGTGGTATTATTATTATTATGTACGATACACTGAATTCAAATCATAGTAACTGCACTTCGAAAGTTGAGTATACTCTCCTTTGTTTTTTATTTAGTTCAAGAACCGAACATCATGAATCTCCAAACAGAGCAATTTTATCAAATGGTTTTATTCAAGTGTCTGTCTTACTGACTGAACTTATCTAATAGGGTTACATTTGTTTATTAGGTATTGAATGAGCGAATTGCTGCGTCCATTGATTGCACCATTGTTTATCAAGGCTAGGTACTTGAATCAGCCCTACTCAAGAGCTCATGATATCAAGACTAGACCTCAGATGTCAGCTCAAATCCGAGTGCGGCTAAATACTAGGTTAGTTAATTCTGCTTCAGCACATAATAGTCTTGGGGAGTGCTTAGGGTATGAATCTTTTCTTGCCAAGCATGAGGTGGAGAACACGGAGCACTGTGCTCAAAGACCTTTTCGGGCTTTAGTAGGATTTTGGGAGATGACAGTCCCTTGCAAGCCTAATTGAGACAAGGAAGGAAAGCTCTAAACTATCAGATATAAAAACAGAGGTCATCTAAACCATAAGCCCATAACACACAGTCCCCTGACCTACCTTTCACAAAATGCTTGGACTTTTGACTACTGCATATGAATATGAAATCGAGGTTTAAAAACCCAAATGATGGGGTGGACAGAAAGAGGCGACAAAAATTGAGCTGTTAAATCAAGTGAGCTTGAAATTCCATGACTGCAACTCTGTCTAATCATTATCAGATCAATCCAGCATCAGACCATGGCAAGTTGTGCTCATAACCATTTTTTTTCAGGTAATAAATGAATTAATGAAAAGGTAAAGCAAAAAGGGATAGGGATCTTCTCATCAAAAACATGCATCATTTACATTCTGTAGTTTGGATTCCTGTCACCTTTCCAATTTCAAAACAGTAGCTTAGCGGGTTAATGGTATAAACTTCAAGACCATCTGGAAACAAAGGCAGTTCACCTATCTGACTCCCTCAAATATTATTCGGATGAACTGGACAAAGCCAATCGCGTAATGCACCGTCTATTGTGGAGAGAAGTATAAGAGGCTCAATCCACATGTGTGGGATAATAGGGTAATCACCCATTTACGTAGTATTAAAAGTGGGGTTTCATTAAATAAGTTGTAGGAAAAAGTGAAAAAAGAAATTGAGGTGGGCCCAATCTATGAATAATGTGCTGATATGACTATTCTATTGAATTAAAGAACCGCTATGTTTAGTTTAAAGGTTGTTATTGATAATTCAAATGGTAGTCTATGTTATTTAATGTAAGTCAGCCATTGTAATTAACCCCTTTTATCCAATCACAACGTGAATATTTTTTCTAACATCCCCTCCCTAATTTTGTGGACTACCCAGTCTAACTCCCCATAACAATCATTCATGGTCCCATGGTCCGCCATATGTGAAATAGTGCAAATTAAATGAGCCACGAGTAATAATGCAATGTTGTGAAGTGATTGTATGGGTCCTGACACAAAATGAATGGAGCTTAATCTTGGTACCCCCCGACAAAAACCTTGCCGGACGGAAGGGATGGGTCCCCATATGAATAATCTCCTATAGTCCCGGCAGAATGTGCAAAATAACCTGACTCTCTGTGCTCCTACTTGGTA
>SNQN01004285.1:0-39694 GCA_008642245.1 Bassia scoparia
CCCCTTCGATGGAGGTGTCAGTATTTACCAGGGTATTCAATATTTAGAGAGAGAATGTAGGTAGTGTTTGTTCGTGAGAACCTACCAGCCCTTGGGGCCTCAAGCCTGCTTTTTATACCTGGAATTTGCATGGTCAAAGCCTCCTCAATCATGACAAGTGGCCTGTACATATACCAGGGTAGGTGTCTTGCATGCACTCAACTTTGACTAGTTGGTTGGCAGTTTTGWCTCCTTTTAGCCCATGRCATTTTTCCTTTAATTAGGYCCATTAGATCAATTGGCACGAATTAGGCCTACTGGATTAGTTAACATGGGCCTTGGTGGCTATTGGGCCTGGTGGCTCAATAGGTACCAACAAAAGGTAATACTCAAAACGAACAATGGTGAAAGGTTTTTTCGCGTGGTTTTCACAGTGGTTATGTCTTTTCCAGGTGATCCTAGAATCGTTCAAATTACTCGTGCAGATAACATCGTCTCTGATACAGATAGTATTTGAAGCTCTCGATCTCTCTTATGTGAACTCAATCTTGTGTACACCGTTAGTCGATGGTGTAATTTGTCTGAAATGCTTTCTGGCTAATTCCCACTAGCATACTAGAGATTCTAACTAATTGTACTGGTATATCAGAGAGTTTAAACTTTTCACAACTAAAACTCAGTTATTGAGTTAATTTAATTGTTATGAAAAAGATACAAACACAATTTGTTTTAAATTAAACTTGATTGCAAACAAACTTATCAGCAACTTCATTCATTTCATGCAATGCATCCTTGAAGCATTTAGCTAGAAACTCAGGGTCTGGTATCACATCTTTGGCAACATGAATTTGTAATTCCCCCTTTCCTGCATAGCTTACCATATGCATTGTGATTGCCTGACAATCAAATTCAATAACAATAATCGGGTTAAAAATGGAAGTCTATGTATGTATATATAGTGCTCTTTTCGTAACAAAATAAACGCAACAATCGTACTTTTTGATACTATTCATAGTGGTCACTTTGAGATCTCGTTGGATTCGTCTCGACTTGTAGTTTTTTTATGATCTAGTGTTTATAACTTTCACAAATACATAATTAGAGATATTAATTTTTAAAGTTTTATCTTGTCATACGTATAAAGTACAATTGTTGTAATAATTTTATTACGGAAGGAGTATAAGCAATTCAATCACCTACTTGGGTAAACTAGAAATTGTAGCTCTTAGGGTTGTTAGCAATTGAAATTTCCTTCGGAGGGCCAGTTAGATTCGAAATAAGGAAGCTTGTGTTGCAAAACATCTTGTAATAAAGATTGCCTGCAACCTACATTCATTACCTACAATGTGTTACTTGATCGGGTTTATATGTCAATGTATATATCGCGTCTATATAAAACTAGTATATGAGTTTATCTATTCTAGTCGGAGCCCGGAAGTGTTACCTTAGAGCCAAATAATGCACACGCAAGGCTTGCTAATTTGTAGCAGAAACGAGCTTCCAATGATTGCTTTTTTTGATCCATGACCTCCTTAGCTCGAGCAGTGTAAGTTAGAGCATCCAAATCACTTTCATAGTAAGTAATGGGTAATAAAATTGCTCCAAATTCGTTACCCCATGGTGCCTTCGAATCTTTTGATAGCATAGTTGACACGTCCTATATATATCATATCACAAAATTCACAATATCAATAATTACAAATCATAATAATGGACTAATTAATGACCATTTTTATAATTAATAATGGACTAATTAATGACCATTATTTTTATTAGAAGTCATAATAATGGAATTAATTCGTGCGCGTTAGGTAGGGGTGAGCTTGTATTGCGTCCACATTTCAAGCACAAATGATCTTTCATGTGAGGGAGAGTGATAAAGTATATATATTATATTTCCGGACCTCAACTATCAGCTTAAACTTTTGATTGAGATGGTCCGGTTTAACGGTTTAACCCCATCTTTGTTCATGATGATTAGGAATTCGAATCCTCGTATATATCCCTTCTACCCTCCAATGTAAAAATGTACTCCCGCCCTCGTGACGACATTTATTTTCACCCAAAAAAAAGTACTCCTTCCGTTACGTATTACTTGAAATAGTTTCCATAAATGGTTGTTACATATTACTTGAGACAATTCCCTCTTTTTTCATTTTTAGTAACTTTTTTGCGACTTTATTCACTTTTCCAATACTTTTCTCTCTCTTACTTTTTTCTAATCTTACACCAACTCATTTTATTCATTTTGTCTCTCTTACTTTTTCCTAATCTTATACCCATTCATTACTTTATTCCTTTTATCACTCTTACTTTATTCTAATCATATACCCTTATCTACAATTAACAAATTTTGCCTAAAAAATCCCTTTAGTTCAATTGTTTCAAGTAATACGTAATGGAGGGAGTAATGAATTCAACAGAAAGGGATTTAAACCTTTAGTCCTGGCATTTCTCTCTGGTTTAGTGGGCATAAGCCAGTTATCTGTTCCCCATCTTCCATGGCTAGCAAGTAAAGAAAAATTACACTCCTTAACAATTATTACCAAAAAAATGTTCACTAATTCACTAAATTAAGGATTAATCAACAATATTTAACCTTGGGGATGTCGGATCTTCAGATATTTTGTCAATCCATAGCTGAGTATTCCGTGAAGAACATCATTAACGGTCTGTATTTGGTGATTTATATATTATCATTGCATAAAAAAAATTAAGTATTAGTATTGAAGCTCAATCAAGTCATCAATTAATAAAGGTACAATTGATACATTACTATGTTAATCATAATAACACATAGTATCTAATCCAAGAAATATTAGCAATTGAAGTAAAATAAAATCTCATAAATAACGAGCAACGTGAATTACCAATAGTACATCTGTCTATAACTATATACTACTACACGATATGCTTTGATGTTTACATCATCTTTTTACATGTGTTATATATACTTCGTATTTATATCTTCAGTTATATATTAAGTAATTATAAATTATTTTTTCTAAAAATATCCATTAGAACTTTAGAATTAATCTAAATACATATTACGGAGCACTTTATTAAATATGAGTATATTATATACAAATAGAAAAAAAACATAGGCAAAAGTTGGTACGTAAAAACGTAAAAATCAAAATTTTGTGCGTAACTAATTTAAAATAAAGGTAGTTACTCCCACCGTAATGAATTAACTGTAACCAATTAACTGCAACGATTGGACACCTTTTTTGTTCTCTACTTTATGTCAAATCGTTGCAGCTAATTAATTCGTTACGAAGGGAGTAGTATTTTGTAATCGTTTTGAGTTAGATGATCCTAGGCTGGATTCCAACACTATAATTAATGGGTGCCATTATTAGTGAGCAAGGGCCTTGATCTTAATGGAGCATAACTATTTTAGCAGTACCTGAGTCATTTTACCAACCAATTTTAAGAAGCAACATAGAAGTAAATTGTAAATATGTAACGATACGAGCCTCATGAGGGATTTTAGGCCTCTAGGATACTCGTTTAAAAAGTTCATATTGAGGTTGATATATTAAAATGTACGTCATATTTCTAAAGCTAAAATGTCTTAATTAAAAGAGCGTCTAAATTTATAGAACACCATACTACTCGGATCATGTTAGAATTTTCATAACGTACCCTAAGCTGATAAAAAAAATATAATACAAGTTTAGATAAGTTCAGTTAATCGAAATTTAATTAGGTGGAAATTAACAAGACATTAAATTAAAGTTGTGAGTACGTAATTTCTTACAACATTACGGATGACATTTTTGATGGACTTCATATCTGCAATGCTGAAAGTGGCAGTCGACACCTTCCTCGGCCAGCGCTCCACTCCTTCGATTCGGCCGATCACGGAGCCTTTATCTTTCACCCAAACAAACCTCGCTATTACGTTCAACAGCAAAGATCTGCTGAACCAAACAAGCACCAAACCTTTCCATAACCCAATTATAAACTTACAAATACTTTTTATCATCCTTCTTAAGAAATACTCATTTTTATTCTTATCATGATTGTATGTAAATGTGTCATTAGTATTGATGTGGCATCCCAGCTGGATGCCACAAGGGCATTAAAAGGGTGACGTGACACTCCTAAAATATGCCATGTGTAGTATTGAAAGGGATGATTTGTGCCCCTTCAAATTGTGTCAAGTGTGTACCAAGAAAATTACTTGGCTCATGATCACCTGATAATGATTGGCCCATAATTATGTCGCCATTGATAGAGAAATAACCCTAGAAATGGAAAACCCTAGTTATCTTATAATAGGCTTCATATGGAAAAGTAAGGTTAGCCCACTGTTCATAAACCTATGGCCTAGGGCCACGTGTCACAATATGGTTGGGGAAGGCAATCCTTGGGAACAGTATAAATACCCCAATTATTGCACTTCTCCCAACACATATCATTTACTCCTCATATCAATCAAATCATCAACAGTCTTTTCACCAAAAAGGGAGATTCTCTCATCCCACTTCATTTACTCTCTTTCCTCCTTTTTACATTGTCTGACTTAGGCATCGGAAGGGGGATAATCGATAGATTATCTCCTTTGTTTCAGGTTTGAGCAAGACCTTTCTCCTGTCGAGTCCTCCCAAGATTGAGAGGTCCTTGGTCCAGAGCTAGTATCGGACGAAAGCCCAAGTCGAGAGCCAGCACAGTCGAAAGCTTCCCTGTCCAGAGGTATCTCCTGTCCAGAGATCAACCTATACTTTCCAATCGAGAGCCGTACCAGTCCCTCAACCTCTCGACGTTTCAGTTCAACTTCTTGACGTTTTAGTTCAGGCGTGACTAGGGAGAGCCTATTCACCCCTCGAATTGTCCAGCTCATTCTCCACGCAATACTTGTAACAACATTTGGCACCGTCTGTGGGAAGGCGTCTAGTCATGTCTGATCAAGAGAATAGTATTGAGGCCACTCGAGGTCACCTCTTCGGGGCTGACACGGAGGCTAATCAGGATCCTCCGATCGTCACAGATGAGGTGGATGATTACGAAGACCTGGCTAAAGGCAATGATGAAGGTCTAGTAGACGATTCAATTGTCTACGTCTCCAAGCGAGAGTATGATGAGCATCTCGCGACTCAGCGTCAGCTCTTGGAAAGCGTCAAAACGTTAGGCAAAATTGTTCAGGATCTCCAGCAGGCCTAGACGAAGTAGTCAGAGATTCTGATAGCTAAAGGAGAGTTGGAAAGGAGAAAGCTAGCAATCGAATGGGCAAGCACTCCTCCGATTCCTAAGCTGAAGACTATGGCGATTAAACAACCTACTCTTGCCAACAAACCTTCAAATGTCGAGAAGGCACGGCCTCCGACCAAGCCATCTACCAAGCCTTCGTCCAAGCCTTATAGGCGAACGCCCCATCCCAAAAAAATCTCAGATTCAAGAAAAGTCACATCGTTCCAATTTAGCAGAATCTCATTCCAGTCATGTCCCCAAGTTACCACCGCATGATGTCCGACAGCTTATTGAGGCCAAGAAGGCCAACAACTCCAAGATGGATGTCCGATGGTTGTTGGAAGCTAAGAAGCAAACAAGGGCTTCCACCTAACTCAACCGTCCGATATTTTAAGGCTATGGATCGACTCCTGTCATGGAAGATCCAACCTTGTCTGTGTTTAGAGGAGAAAGTCCTCATCAAAGTATCAGAGATCCCGATCTCTTAAATCTGTACAATGCCCACTTGGGGGGAGAGAAGCAATGCTTCGACATTGGGGGTAACCCTCTATCCCTTGGCCATTTACTAGTCGGCTATACTAGTAATGGCCTGGGTGCGCAACAACCATCCGATTTGGAAAGGCTTCGAAACCTAGCTCTCACCCAACATTCACCTCTCTCCGCCTCAATTACATTGGCTCCCAAGCCCAAGATTAAGTTTCCCACGATAGCATCGTATGACGGGACGACAGATCCCGATGATCATCTAGCGATGTATAAGCATATGCTGCTTATTACACCAGCTGACGATGCAACGTGGTGTCGATTCTTCCCTGCAACGCTTTCGAGCATTGCTTAGAAATGGTTCAATGGACTTCCCTCCGGGTCCATCAACAACTTCACCGAATTATCTATGATATTCTCTCATCATTTTATGGCTAATCGCCAAGAGAAGAAGTGTAGTATTCATCTGGCTCAGATCAAGTAGCGAAACGGGGAGTCGCTTCGCAGCTATGTCAAGAGGTTCAATCACGAAGCTCTACAGATACAAGGTCTATCTCAAGATGTGGTTTTTGATATTTTCATTCGAGGTTTGCACGACGATTCTGATTTCAAGTTTGAGATTGTAAAGAAAGGGTGCTCCGATCTAAAGAGTGCCCTACGAGAAGCTGAGGATCACATACGCGCTGAGGAAGTCTGCTCAATCTCGCGTAGTGATTGGCGAGAGGTGAAGCATCACCAGAATCACTCGCCCAAACCCTCCGGCGGTAGCTCTCACAAGGCCAATCAAGGCAAAGGGGGAGGAGACCGACGAAAGCAGGGGACATGGTCTATCGAGAAGTCGAGAAATCAGAAACGGAAGTGGGAAGATAATGGTCCTAAGTATGAATTTACGAAGGATCTTTTTCAGATATATAAAGAGATGAAAGATAAGGTGGAGATTGAGGATCCGCCTCCAATGAAAACAGACAAGCAGTTTCGCGACAAGAACAAATACTGCAAGTTTCACCAAGACATTGGACACTATGCCAATGGTTGTCATATTTTGAGGAAGAAGCTAGAAGAATTGGCAGCCGACGGTAAAATCTCGGCCCATCTAATCAAAAGGCAAATTAAAAAGGCTAAAGGCGACGAGACTAAAGGTGATGATGGCGACACCGACACTGAGGTGTGCCATATGATTGCCAAGGGTCTATCTTCAGGTGGACCGACGATTAGAGGAAGTAAAGACTATCTTAGAAGTCTAAAGGTCGCTGAGGATTTGCCTGCTCAGACTGACGAGACCTTTCCAGAGGTTCTAATCTGTTCGAAGGATAAGGGATCCATTCGTCTGCCCCATGATGATCCGCTAGTGGTGGAAATGAAGGTAGCCAACATGAAGGTAAGACGAATCCTTATTGATACTGGTAGTTCTTCTAACATAATAAGTTGGGATTGTCTTACCAAGTTAAAGTACAATGATGACGATCTTGTAAAAGCTACCCACCCGATCGTTGGATTTGGTGGAGGGGTGATTCACCCTGTAGGAATTGTCACTCTACCAGTGAGATTCGGCAACCGAGACGAGTGCAGACACTTACGAGTGAAGTTCTTGGTTGTCAAAGGTCCCACCGCTTATAACATCATCCTCGTCCGTCCGACACTTAATGTGTCCAAGTCAGTGATTGTCACTCATCTTATGCTTCTAAAGTTTGTCTTTGATGACAAAAAGACGATAGGGTCGATTCATGGAGACCAACAATCGATTAGAAAGTGTTATCTTACCACTCTCAAGCCCATTGCTCGGGGGGATGAAAAAGAAAAATGTGATGTTCAACCAGCCCAGAAGAAGAGGAAGTCTGGGGAAGTGATGATGGTACACGGTATTCATTAAGAAGCAATGGCTGTTCATGGTTTATACCATGCCGCTTCGAAACCAGAAACAGCGGATGCTCCCGAAGAATACGTCCTTGATCCAGCTAAACCGGACAGGACGGTTAGGGTTGGGCAATCAATCGACCCCTCCCTTGGCCAGGAGATCAGGCGGCTGTTATCCGAATTCAAAGATGTTTTTGCCTTCACCGTTGAGGAAATGCCGGGAATCAATCCGTTGATTTCCCAGCATGCTCTACAGGTCGATCCCTTAACCAAGCCCATTAACCAGAAAAAGAGAAATCTGGGTCCGGTGAGAAGTAAAGCGGCAGATGAGGAAGTAAAGAAATTGTTGGATGCCGACTTCATTAGGGAATGCCAATACCCAGAGTGGGTGGCAAACGTAGTCTTGGTCCCCAAGCCAAACGGTACTTGGCAAATGTGTGTTGATTACACGGATCTTAACAAGGCATGCTCTAAGGACCCTTTTCCTCTCCCAAAGATCAATAAACTGGTCGATTCCACTGCCGGTCATCAAGTGATGAGATTCATTGATGCCTTCTCGGGATTTCACTAGATTCCCATGAAGGTTGAAGACTAGGATAAGACTGCATTCGTGACAAACAATGGTCTGTATTGCTATAAGGTCATGCCTTTCGGCTTGCGAAATGCCCCTACGACGTTTCAAAGGCTGGTGAATGCAGAATTTTTTAAGCAGATTGGTCGGAATGTCGAAGCATATATCGATGATATTATTATTAAGAGCAAGTTGGCTAAAGAACACCCTTCGGACTTGAAGGAGACTTTTGAGACGCTTTGACATTTTCAAATGAAACTCAATCCCAAGAAGTGCATATTTGGTGTGACTTCGGGAAAGTTCTTGGGGTACCTGGTCGACGAGAGGGGCATTGAGGCCAACCCAGATAAGGTTCAGGCAGTGTTGGACATGTCTTCACCCCGGAGTGTGAAAGATGTCCAAAAGTTGACAGGTTGTTTGGCTGCGCTCGACAGATTTCTTTCGAAGTCGGGGGACAAGTGCCAACCTTTCTTCAAAGCAATCAAGAAAAACACCAAGTTTGAGTGGACCCCTGAGGCAGAGGAGGCCCTCGCTAAAATCAAAGAGCATCTCCACACTCTCCCTCGTCTAGTAAGTCCTTGACTGGGGGAAACCCTTTACATGTATCTTGCTGTATCACAACATGCATGTCGTTTCAGTTGTGCTGGTAGTCGAGAGGGAAGGTGTTCAACTGCCTGTCTATTTTATCAGTCATGTTCTGCAAAGTGCTGAGATTCGATACCCCACACCAGAGAAGTTCGGATTTGCGCTGCTCAAAGCAAGTCAGAAGCTTCGACCTTACTTCGCCGCCCATAGGATAGTAGTATTTACAGATCAGCCGATCAAGGACTCTCTCACGCGATTGGAGTCTTCTGGGAGAATGTTAAAGTGGGCAATTTGGTTGAATGGTTTCGACATAGTCTATGAGCCAAGGAGGGCAATCAAGGGGCAAGCTCTGGCTGATTTCATTGTTGAGCTGACTAAACCTCCTCAGCCAAAGGGAGTGCCCAATGTGTGGAAGTTATGTGTCGACGGTTCAGCTACCCAGGATGGATGTGGGGCAGGCATTTAGTGTCGCTCTCCAGAGGGTGATTTCTTTGAATATGCTATGAAGTTCAACTTTCAGGCTACCAACAATGAGGCAGAATATGAAGCCTTGATCGCGGGTATTAAGATGTGTAAGGCTGCAGGGGCACGCCGAATAGAGGCCATGTCAAATTCCCAGTTGATCGTCAGTCAGGTCAATGGTGAATACAAGGCAAGAGATGCTAACATGATGAAATACATGGAAATGGTCAAGGCTGAGATCAAGGATTTGGATAGTTTTTTGTTGCTGCAGGTGCCTAGATCCAAGAACAATCAGGCCGATGCTCTCTCGAAGCTAGCTAGCTCTGCTACGGGGAATACCCCTCGAATAGTCTTCTGGGAAGTTAAGCAAACTAAGAGTATTAATGATCTGGAAGAATTAAATTTCATTGATAGAAGTAATACTTGGATGAATGCAATTGTTGAATATAAGGTGAATGGTACCCTCCCGTCTGATTCGATTGAAGCAAAGTACGTCAAGGCTTGAGACACTTGGTGTGTTCTCTGGAATGGGCAGTTGTATAAGAAGTCATATAGTCACCTATTGTTGAAGTGTGTGACCCTCAAAAAAGGGGCGGAATTGTTGGTGGATGTGCACGAAGGGTATTGCGGTTCGCATATTGGAGCAAGAGCACTTGCTGAGTAGACCCTTCGAACTAGTTATTTTTGGCCTTTGTTTCGCAAATGCGCAAGAGTTGGTGAAAAAATGTGTTATGTGTCAGATACATGCCAATATACCTCATCGACCTCCGAATGATTTGACTCCAGTGATGTATCCATTACCGTTCCCTCAAGCCTCTGGTCAACGAAAGTATGTTATAGTGGCTGTCGATTACTTAACAAAGTGGGTTGAAGCTGAGCCAGTAAAGGGCATCAATATATAAGATATCAAGAACTTCATTTGGAAAAACATAATAACCAGGTTTGGTGTTCCCCGATCCATAGTTTTCGACAACGGGCCTCAATTCGAGTGCACAAAGCTAAGGGAGTGGTTAGAAGATGCTGGGATAGCAGGGCATTTCGCCTCGGTTGCTCATCCACAAGCCAATGGACAGGTCGAAGCATTTAACAAAACCATCGTTTCTGGTATAAAGAAGAAGTTAGACCATGCTAAGGGTCTATGGGCCGAAGAGTTATTCAATGTCCTATGGTCGATTCGCACAACAGTTAAGGGCTCTACCGGCGAGACTCCTTTCATGCTTGTTTATGGGCCAGAAGCCGTTCTCCCCATCGAAATATATGAACCAACCCTTAGAGTCATGTTATATGATGAGGAAGCAAATTGGTCTTCCTTGAGCCACAACTTGGATCTGATACCAAAGATAAGGGGCAATGCTTTACTCTGACAGCAGCTTTACAAACCGCGAATGTCACGTGAGTATAACAAGAGAATGGGCCGGAGACAGCTAAGGGTGGGTGACCTGGTTTTGCGTAAAATGGAAGCAGTTGGCAGATACAAGAAGGATGGGAAGTTAACACCTAACTGGGAAGGTCCCTATAAGATAGCCGAAGCTTTGAGAGAGGGCACTTTCAAGCTCGAAACCATGGATGGCAAGTCAGTACCAAGAACCTGGAATGCCGACAATCTTCAAAAGTTTTACATGTAAGTAATTAAGATATGTAACCAAGCTTCGAGCTTCTAAATGAAAAGATCTTGTCTTAAGTCCCCAATTTAGGGGCAATGGACGTAAGTCCCCAGCAATGGACGTAAGTCTTTCTTCTAAAAAGCAGTCGAAAGACCCTTATCGTAGGGCATTTAACCTAAGTCTTTCTCCTAAAAAGCAGTCGAAAGACCCTTATCGTAGGGCATTTAACTTAAGTCTTTCTCCTAAAAAGCAGTCGAAAGACCCTTATCGTAGGGCATTTAACTTAAGTCTTTCTCCTAAAAAGAAGTCGAAAGACCCCTTATCGTAGGGCATTTAACTTAAGTCTTTCTCCTAAAAAGCAGTCGAAAGACCCTTATTGTAGGGCATTTAACTTAAGTCTTTCTCCTAAAAAGAAGTCGAAAGACCCTTATCGTAAGGCATTTAACCTAAGTCTTTCTCCTAAAAAGCAGTTGAAAGACCCTTTTTATAGGGCATGGACCCTTGGGTCCCTTAGTATTTGACGATCAAAGAATACCTTGATGACAAAATACCCAAGTTTAAGGGCAATCAATATGATTGATTGACTTAACACCCCTACATGGTCTTAAGCCAATCAATATTAAGATTCAAGTAAACTTGGATATTTTGTCAAGAGAGTTTAAATTACGATTGACACTGGTCGAATGAGGAGATGTGTATTTTACAAACCATTTCTTACTTCGAACAAAGTAGGTGTGTTCAAAGCATCTGATTTGACTAAGTAAAAGTGTCGAATCTGGAGATGTGTATTTCACGTGGGTTAATAGGTTTCGACCACATTTATCCTAGTAGCTTACCCATCTCCTTCCGATTCAAAATTTTAGGTCGAAGCTAAGGTTTCGACACCACTAATTTCGACAAAATAAAAAAGTCGAAAATGGAGATGTGTATTTTACAAAGGATAATAGGTTTTGATCACATTTATCTTTGAAAATTACACACCTCCTTTTGAACTAAAGATTCAATTCGAAACTTAGGCTTCGACACAACCAAATTCGACAAAATAAAAATGTCAAATATGGAGATGTGTATTTTACAATGGATAGGGGGATTCGACCAAATTTATCTTAGTGATCGACACCTCTCCCCTCGAATTGGAAATTCATGATCGAAAAAGTGTTTCAACACAACCAGACTTTACTAAATAAAAACGTCAAATCTGCAGATGTGTATTGTATAAAGGTCTAGGGCAAAATTTGCAAGATTAAGGGCAATCAATATGTATTGATTGACTTAACACCCCTTATAGGTCTTAAGTCAATCAACATTCAATATTCATTTAATCTTGGACATTTTGCCATAGTCGATAGGTGTAGACACCCAAATGTGTCTCCCTAAATGAGTAACCGATGATGAAACATACCACGTTTCGTGATCGATTTGATTCTGAAAGGCGCAGCTGAACTCGTAAAAAAAGCTCGAAATATGTGAAGTCATGCTCGAAATCATGAGGCACAGGTCAAATAAGAGGCAAAAGGTATTTTCTTTTATTTCTTTTGATTATTTTCTATTTTTAGAATTTTCTATTTAGTTTTAGGATTTTTTAAAATAATTTATATTGGTGATTTTCATAATTTCCACTTTCCATTGCATTCTTCTCATTTTTCTGAGCTCACCAATATTTTTAGTTTATTTTTCCGATTTTTCTATAATTTTCTATGAATTTTACGATATTTACAAAAATCAAAATACATTAAAAAAATACATAAAAAATCAGAAAATACTTTAAAAATACCAAAAAAATACATGAAATGTTCTAGAACCCCCTACAACCGTATTTCTTGCAATAGGGGTGTCTAGGTTAATTCAAAATCCAAAGAAAATCAAAGAAAATTTTTGTATAATCCTGAAAATACGTGAGCGCATATACGCTCCATTGAGCGTATATACGCTCCTAGGATCGTATATGCTCAGAATATCAAGGGAATTTTGTATCAAGGGAACTGAGCATATATACGCTCCTGTAAGCGTATATACGCTCCTCTGAGCGTATATACGCTCGTTATGAGTTTTTTCGTGCCTATAAATACCCTCTTTTCCTCCTTTTCGAGAAGGATTCACACGTTACAAGAATACGACATACGTAGCCAAGCTTTACATACTCTCTCACTCTCTCAATTACACTCTCTTGCTATTAAAGCATACAAATACGAGTTCTAGCGCTCTTTTGAATCGAAATGACGAAGCAAAATCAAGGTATAACCCTGAGGTTGCTCAACTAAAACCTCCATTTCGCATTCTTTTAACTTGATTAATAACGATTACAAGTTTCAATTAAACTAATAAAATGTAGAAACCTACCTTTCACTTATTGCATGTAAATAYGYAGGATTAATCTTCTCATTTTCGTTTTTATCAATGTCATTTTCATTTTCGTCATTCCTTATTATTATCGTCAATACTAACATGTTTGTTTGACTTGTTTAGCGGATCGATCAAAGGTGTTTTCATTATATTCATTATATTCTAACGATTTGTTTGTTTGTAGCGACAAGGTAAGGATGATGTATATTTATATATGCATATTGTATATATGTTTTGTGTCGAGCTTTGTATATTTTGGTTAAATAAGACCGAAATTACGTGAATTACATTAAAGTCAGATAATTATGGACAACCGGTTTTCTAGGCTCCTTGTTAATATTGACTAACAACAAAGTGATTGCCTTATCCATTGTAGAAGTCATTGTTTGTATAATAGTAACCCACCTAGTAATCTTTAGGATTAGGCTTGAAATTGCTAAGTTGTGTGCATCCAATAATCGTGTTTGAATGGAATTACAATGAGCTCGAGTAGAGGCCGCTATATGCGGGCGAATTTGGTTAAAGATTCGATTCGTACCATGTTCCCGAACCCACGAACTGGTTACTGGATCAGACCGTGGGGCCATTGTTTTGGCACCAACGTTTCGGGCATCCGTGATTAACCTTTATAGGCACGGTGGCGATCCCCTTACTCGACAACACTCCCCCAAGGCACTCACGTGCGGGTTTTGTGGCTCAGGCACACAACACTACACATATTCGAGGTAGGCCCGAGCCCCCCGCGGGGTAGGCCCACGGTCTATAATTTGGCGACTTCACTGGGGATAATCACCGTAATGTGAAGTGGACAAAATTGAAAGTCTCGTAATTCCATCATCACGCTTATTGGATTTTGCATATTGCATGTGACCCTCCGCATAGGGTCACACCTTAGGCTCCTTGGTCTCAATATGGGCATGTTCTATGCTCGAGACCACCTTAAGGGGGAATACTACCTTGGTTGCATGTGGTTAATGGATCGCATGGCTAAGCCAAGTCCTATTCCACCCACGCCGTGTGTGGACGTGTTACGGGATGTGTGTACATAAGGGGTAACTCGGCCATACATCACTTACCGTGAAAGTCGTGAAATTGGACCCGGCTCTACTCTTAGGCGTGGTACCTTTTTTTGACTGACCATAGTTGACTCATCATCATGTGTCATTTATATATGTGAATTGTATGGGCCCTAGTTGTTGTATAGTTCTTGACCTTAACACATGTTCTTAATCACTTTCATATAGTCCATGGTCATCTTTTAGTTCACATCATGCATAGTTAACCTTAGTTAACTTTGACCTTAATTCACAAGAACTTTGTCCTCCAAACTTTCGACCTTAGTCCACATAGACTTTGACCCTAGGTCTTGACCCTTGACCATTAGAGTAGGCATAGAATTTGACCTTAGGTCTTGACCCTTGACCACTAGGGTAGGCATAGACTTTGACCATCGATGTTAACCTTAGACTCACATTAGGATTGACCTTACCCTCGGCCAACATAGGCTCGACCTTTAGGTTAACTAGGCACTACCTTATCCTCTTAGGACACATGCATATCGTGCATTCCCATGTCTATCGGTGCCCTTTCCAAAAAAAAGCCAAGAAAGAAAAAAAAAATAAAAATAAAAATTCAAAAAACAAAGCACCTGCTTCATGCATTCATTCTAGGAAGTGACCCATGGAATTAGCATGCATTTGCAACCTGCACCATATGTTCAATAATGACCAAGGGAGTTCACTAAGAGTTTATTTCTTTTTGAACGATGAAGCCGTCCATAGCCCTTGATCGACCGAAAGTTTGAGCCCTAAGTCAATCCAAACCTAACCTTCCTCAACTTCACTACCCATTAGCCTTAACACACAAATGGCCTCCGGACAGAAAATCCAAAGCGCTTGCCGAGCAAGTCAAAGTTTGAGCTAAGATCAAGGAGTGACCTCGAGCTCTTCCTTAACGAGCTGTTGAAAAGGCGATCAAAAGCCACCGACCCCACCTTTTACCAAGACCAACATCCTTGACCCCACCTTTCAACCAAGCTGCCAAAGATTTTTCAACCCGAAGACATACCCAATCAGCCAACTGATGACCCTCGTCCATATCAGGATAAGACCGACATGGCTTAAAGATGGACTCGCCTTATTCCAATGTCTTTCCCTTCTTTGAACCAATATGCAGAAGTGGTTCTTTCTTCTGAGAAGAAATCTATTGGGAAGACTCATCCCGCATTCATAGCAAGATACAGTGGTAACATTCAGCACCCAATCTTCCGAGGCTTGAAATCTTTAAGCAGGGAGGAGAACGTGGGTTGCACTCCTATCTGACTAGATGAGGGATTATGCCACCTAGCTCACAGTAGAAAAGATCTTGTGCGTCGGGTTTTTAACCGAACAAATGAGCCTCAGCAATGATATTGCTGCGTTATTAACCACAACAATAAGGGGTACATATTGCTCGGTCTATGTATGGCTAGAACCATAGAGTAACACTATTTCGCGGTTGTACCATAATGCAGCAATAGTTACCCCTTATTTGCTGCGTTATGGCTAAAAACCGCAACAAAATGTGTTTATTGCTCGGTTTTTGCATAACAGCAGCAATATATCTATATTTTTTTTAATAATCCAATTATTAGACAGCCCATATTATTAGTAAATAATATATATATATATATATATGAGTCAGTCCAGTGAAACCACTTATATATGACGTGAAAACCAAATAAGTGCGGTACATTTTACATTTTTAGGGACAATACCAAGCGTACGAGTACACAACTTTTCATACTATTGATGAAACATACCAGTCGCCTTTAAACCTTCAATGTACCCCAGATTGAAATACAAGTATATACATAGATTAAATCGTGACCGTCCATCTCCAAATCCTACGGTCAAGATTAAAAGTTTTTAGTTTTCACCTAAGGTTTGTGTTTTCACATGATCCTATTCCTATATATATATATATATATATATATATATATATATATACGAGATTGTCTATATATTGCAAATTTTATACATATATACACGCTATCGTCGATCATATCATTATTTGATTGAGAAAATGTTAAAAAACAAACAAACTAGGTAAATAATTACAGTATATTATTACATTTATAATATTTAAATATTACAATTATATATTATTGCATCAATTAAGCCATGAAGTTTAATCCTGATTCCTCGATCCATGTCTTTGAAAATAGAGCACAAGCTGAAAGCATGAAAATTATGTAAAACATAGCATGGAAAGGATGTGCTGCCATATCCGCCAAGCTGCAGTGACAAAAAAAATGGATGTCGTGAGAAACTTTAAACTGCAATTACCTTGAGATTGTTACTAATAAATAAATGACAGTTTAATGACCCAAAATGTAGTGAATAGCAGATATATACGATACTACAGAGGTGCACCGCAGAATCACATCTCCACCTTTTCCACCATTCCCACCTGCAGAATCAAGGGAATTAAGATAACTATCAATGAAACTCAAAAGATGCTTCCACTTGATAAAAGATCTTCATAGCATCATGCAATCACCAAGATGTATAAAACGACATATATCAATTTTGAAACCCACCATCAGGCTTGCCATAACGATCACTTCGACTGCGATGCAAGCTGCCATTGCCATTTCCTCCATCACCTCTTTTAACATGCAATCTGAATCAGTTTATCGTTCTCCTTTCCTGAAAAAAACATAAACAAACCTCGATTAACTATAGAGCTGACAAAACAGTAATATGAACAATGCTAACTAGGAGGTAAGATTACAAACCTGCAGAGGAGTGGCTTTAGACTTTGAAGAATATGACAAAAGAAGGCACTTTGCCTTGCATAAGAACGTCCTCGCTGCTAACATTTTTCAGACTTCACTCTCCCTAAAACAACATACCATATAAACTACACATTAAAACAATCTTCCGTATTCCAGATTTTTGGTAGTTTACTTCACATTATACAAAAACAATTTTTCATTCAAAAAAAAGGCCATAAGAAAATACAGAAAAATCTACCCATAATTTCTTATCACTACCCTACCCATAGATTGTTAGTATCAATCTATGAGATTGTTAGTATGAAACTGCAATTACTTTGATATAGAGGAGTAATCAAAGATCATAGGGCATTTGCCACCTAGCTCTAGAGTGATAGGGGTTAAGTGCTTAGTAGCTTCCATCATCACTATTTGACCAATATGTGGGCTCCCTGATGAAATAATCAAAGTAAACACAAGCAATGACTCAATGCATTTTTGCGTTTACAAATAAAGAAAATTATTTGCACAAGTCACAGAGGATGAGATCACATAAAGTATAACTATGATACATATGCACCATTACACCAGTAACCACAAAACAACCATATATCAGTTGCGGGATGATCACAACAAATTATAAAGGACAATAAACAATAGGTATAATATGCAAAACAAGCTAAATCTGGTAAATACCTCTGTACGAACATACTCTGTGTTCAAACATCAAGCAATGCCCTGGACAATTCATTGGCTTAAGCCTATACTCTTGTTTTTCTATCTACAAGGGAAAAAATATTCCATAACATCAGACAGAGGAACCAAGGTACCTTGTTCAAAAGAAATGATGAATGCCAACTGATTAACTGAAATGTACTTTTACTATAAATTTTTAAATGACAATGCTTTATAATTGCAAGGAAAAGGCTTTTCAACAAATCAACAGTTCTAGTCATGAGTCATGAGTCACTTCAGATTCAGTACGTGTAAGTTGTGAATAATTAACTCTCCACATGTGTAAAGAAAAAAATAATACTAAATGCTAATGAAACTAGTCATTGTGTTGGCTATTTATTGTTGAATGAAATAACAAGGTGCCAAACTAAGCTGTTTCTGCCTATCTTCGAATGAAATTAGGAAACAGATAAATCATCACACAAAAGCACTAACATGAGTGTACTGATTTAAGAACAATCTTACAAGCACAAAATTGAAATCATACTTCAAATCACGAAATGGACTGAAGAAAGTGCAAAACAGTTCAGGTTATTTACATATGATGAATAAACAATAGATCCATATTTGAACCAAAAGCTCTAACATTAAACATAAAATTGATCACAACACTCAGACGAAAAAGGCGAATCAAATCAAATCATTAATTCAGATCACAGATTAAAAACCAACAAATGCAGAATTCGAAAACCAACATAAAAACGAAGAAAAATCACAAACCAAAAAAATCCAAAATAAAATTAGATTTAAAACCCAGATCCGAAGTAAAAAACGAAGTAAAGCAAAAAAAAATCAAAAAATTAAAATCAAAACACAAATGATAAACCCTATAAATAAAAAAAAATCCCCCAAAAATAGAGAAAATCATAAACTAAAACCAAATTCATATTTAAAAACACCCCAAAAATCGAAACAAAAAAAAGAAAAAACCAAACTAAATCAAAACAACCAAAAAAATCAAAGAAAAAGAAGAAATCGAACGTGAATAATAAAAAAAAACGAAAAAACAAAAAATAAAAACACAAATAACAAACCCTAAAAACGAAAATAAAATTAAATCGAACAAAATCATAAATCAGAATTCAAATTACACAAAAAAAAGAAATCAAAAAAAAATAAACTTACCAAAACCGCGGCACGAAGAGAGGAGAAAGGGGAATAGCCGGCGCGAAAGGAGAGGAGAGGAAGAGGCAGCGCGATGGTGTGAGATCAGAGTAGATCTAAAAGAGAGGAGAATAGTGAAGAAGAGAGAGGAAAGAGAATGACAATGGATTATGGAACGTATGGTGTGAAAGTTATTAGGGTTTTGTAGTTAGGAGAGATGAAAAGTGGCGTGTGGATTAGAAGGGTTTTAGTTAGGTTAATTGGGCTGTGATTACATATGTTGGACCGATTTTTTTATAACATTATATGTTGCGTTGGCCAAACAACGCAACATATAGTGTTACTCTCTACATGAACCCTTTATTTGTTGCGGTTGTTATAAAACCGCAGCAAATAACAGTTATTTTACGGTGTTTAAGAACCGCAACACAATAAACAGTTATTGTTACGGTTTTATACAACCGCAGCAATGACTCGCATTTATATGATTTTTTTTCTACTCAGGTCTCGCTCCTACTGAAAAAGATGGTCAAGACCTTCATTCTGGCCTCCAGCCAGAATACAAAATCATCTCAAGTTTCGAGGCCTTACCACATTCGCAAAGGTCTACGACATTGAGTGGACATAGAGGATGATTCTCTTCGATTGCATGAGTCAGTTAGGGTCTTAGCTTTAGACCGTAGTGGAGAGTCCCTTCCTAGACTGTGTATCATTTCTTTTCTCCATTTCGGGTCTATGTCATCAGGTTTAGGATTAAATTTCGCAATAGCCTCTATGTAATAAATTCTTTTGGTATTAATAAAAATTTAATTTATCATTATCTCTCAAGCCTCCATATAATTTGTGCTCTATTTTTAATGTAATCAAATTAATTGCTTACTCACACTTAAATGGACATTCCAAGAGAGCCTTCTTCATAGCTCCACAAAATAACCTCTCCCTCCATTCCCTTCATCACATCAAATCAAATCCTTGTAACCTTTGACCATAAACACAATCATTCAACCTATTCTTCTTTCATCACCCACACATCTACCTAAACCCTTTGGACCAAACGGTGCATAAGAAAAGACATGCGCAAAAGAAAGAAAAGAAAACAAAAAAAAATGTGCACAAAAAAACAAAAAAAAAGTAAAAAAAGTAAAAAATCAAAAGTTCAATGCCAGTTCTGCAAATGCAAATCAATCAAAGGCAAAGTTCAAAGCCCAATTCAAATAAAAAGTCAGAAGTCTAAAAGCACACTGCGCACCGTGGTTCACTTCGTTGATCATGGAGCCTTTTTCAACCCTCAACCACAACCACACATTACAACCACAGAAGCCCTCTCGCACGAGGCATTGTCCAAATCATCATCAGATACGACGGTCTGATTCCAAAAGGATACGTAGAAGCCTCTTCTCGAGGTTCGACCTAATAACTCAATAACGTTCAACGGTCCACTCTCCTATTTGGTTTGATTATCTCCGGGCTAGAAGCACAAATTCCTAGTGTAGACCCGACATAGACTCGACTGAACCTACATCATCTAACCACCACATCGATTCCCCATTACTTACCCTTAGTCACAAATTTAGCCTTCGTTTATTGAACCTAAGCCTATTCTTTCATGACCTTAAGGCTCTCCTCAACTCTTCCTTAGCTATCACTCTGTTGCAATCATCATGCATCCTCCTCAAAGCATCGCATTGCAGCATTTTCTCCATGTTCTCTCCTCATGCGACATTCAGCTCAAGTCACTGATTGGCCAAATCAAAATCTTATCCAATACCTCATCCCTTTACCATTACCACCCCAAAAAGCTAAGCCAAGACCCATGACTCACAAAATCACTAGCCTTACCTTACTCCATCAACCATTGCCCTAGCCTTGATCAAGCTGGGGCTCACCCTCTAAAACCAACCATCAACACCACAAATTAAGCCATTCCCACACACCCAAACCCCATGGGTTGAGGGCTCACTTGCAATCACAAGCATCGCCTTTGCTCGAATGGGGCTTGAGACGATTTCATCTCATACTCTAAAAACATTTTAAAAGCATTAGTCTATTCCTTGGTCATTTCATGCATTAGATCTAGGAATAGACTTGCATTACACACATAGCCACTACAAAACACTTCATAAGCATCATTGTGCATTGAGACTACAAACACATCATGCATATGCATTATGCCCATACACATTACACATTGAACATTGCACATTGCACAACCTCTACACGAGGCTAGGGCCCATCTTATGTGCAGTTGCCTACACACGCCTATATGGCATCATCGCTATACGCGATTGGTATACGCAATTTTCTCCCGCACCAAAAATTCCACATAGACATTCTCTCGGGTTTTAGAATTTTCTCCCGCACCAGAAATTCCGCACACACAGCTATAGACACCTAAATGTGTCTCCCCAAATGAGTAATCCGTGATGAAACATACCGCGTCTCGCGATTGTTTGACTCAGAAAAGATGCTTACTCACGAAAGTTGGAAATACGTGAGGTCGTACTCGGAACTATTGGCACAAGGACAAACAAAGGGGGCAAAAATATTTCTTTTATTTATTTTAATTATTTTCTATTTTTAGGATTTTTTAAATAATTATATTGGTAATCTCCATAATTTCCACTTCATCACATTCTTCACATTTTCTGAGCTCACCATATTTTTAGATTATTTTTCTGATTTTTCTACATTTTTCTATGATTTTTATAAGTTTTTATACGTAGAAAATACAAAAAAAATACAAAATACGCAAAAAATACCCCGAAAATACGTGGAACCTTCTAGAACACTCTAGAACTCCTTGCTTGGAGAGCAAGGTTGTCTAGGTGCGTCGAATCAAGGCAAATCACGTATTATGGAAACAAGAATCGGAGGAATCAAAAATACGCGGAGAGTATATACACAGGACCTGCGTATATACGCAGGCCACCTGCGTATATTACGCAGGTCCCCTGCGTAAATACGCCGCCTCCTGCGTATATACGCAGGTTTTTCTTGCTCCTCGTGCCTCTCGTGCCTATAAATACGTGCCTTGCTCATTCCGAAAACACACGATTTTCGACACGTCTATTCTGTCTCTCTGTCCCAACTTGCTATTCTCTCTCTCACTCTCTGAACACTCTAAACACATTCGTTCTTGAGTTCTAAGCATCGATTCTGTTCGATTCAACAAGCGAAATCAGGGATAATCTGAGATTACTCCCATAAAACATCTTTTTTGACTCTACTTAATTCCTTTGTCACTTTTAATTTGACTAATTATTATTGCCGAGTTTCAATTAAATCAACACAATGTAGAAACTCACTTTTTATTTGATCATTTAAATAAATAGGGTTAATGTTTCACTTTCGTTAATTCATTGTACCTTTTTTTTCATTGTTATGTTTGTTGTTGCTAGTCATTACTAACATTCTCTTTGTGTTTTGTATAGCCATCTTCAACGAATCGTTTATTCAGTTAATCGTTTATTCGATTTAAACTAACAATAATTTGATTGCAGTGACAAGGTGAGGATGGCGACATATATTATATATGGTTTTTCATATTATGTATTTCTCATGGTGGATGTATCCATATTTATATATATTTTCTATCACACTTGTATATATTGCTTAACAAGACCGGAATTCAAATGCTGTCACATTAAAGTCAGGATAATCATGGACGACCGCAGGTTTTATAGGCACCTTATTAATATGACTAACAATCAAGCGATCGCCTTATCTATGGTAGAAGTCATTGTTTGTACATAATGCAACCCACCTAATAATATTAGATTAGTGCGCTTTCAAATCAATTCAATAGGCTCTTTGAATTCAATTGTAATGATTTATGGAACTACAATGAGACCGAGTAGAGGCCGCGTACATGCGGGCGGATGGTTATCTGATCAATCCGTACCATGTCCCCGAACCCACACTTTGTACTGGACCTATTGTGGGCCACTAGTTTGGCACCAATGTTTCGGGCGTCCGAAAATAACCTATATAGGCACGGTGGCGATCCCCTCAATTCGACAACACACCCCAACGCATTCACATGCGGATTCCATGGCTCAATTCCATGACACTGAAGCTGAGGTCACGCCCCCCCTAAGGCGGGGCGAAGCCCTACAACATCTTTTTGGGTTTTGGAATCTTCTCCCGCGCCAGAAGTTCCACATACACATCTTTTCGGGTTTTTGAAATTTTCTCCCGCACCAGAAATTCCACATGTGCACACTTTGGGTTTTGGAATTTTGTCATTCACCAGAAATTCCGCATACACACTTCGGGTTTTGGAATTTTCTCCCGCACCAGAAATTCCACATGTGCACACTTTGGGTTTTGGAATTTACTCCCGCACCAGAAATTCCGCATATACACATCCTTTCGGGTTTTGGAATTTTCTCCAGCACCAGAAATTCCAACGCAAGCGAATCATTCCAAGGATACATGCACATCCAAGGAAATCTGACTTCACGGGACACGGCTACAGGTAAAACTAACGGTTATTTTGCAGGTATCGGCAAAAAAAGGGGAACTTAGGGTCGCAGAACGTCTTGAGTTGCTCTCCGTCCCAATTCGAATACTTTAACTTTTGTCTTACGAGACTTTCGACTCTCTAGACTCAGTCAAAGTGGGGGCTTCTGTAGACACCCAAATGTGTCTCCCCAAATGAGTAATCGATGATGAAACATACCACGTTTTGAGCGTATATACGCTCGTTTTGAGCATATATACGCTCCTCTGAATGTATATACGCTCGTTTTTGGTTTTTCGTGCCTATAAATACCCTCTTTTCCTCATTTTCGAGAAGGATTCACACGTTACGAGAATACAGCATACGTAGCCAACCTTTACATACTCTCTCACTCTCTCAATTACACTCTCTTGCTATTAAAGCATACAAATACGAGTTCTAGAACTCTTTTGAATCGAATTGATGAAGCGAAATCAAGGTATAACCCTGAGGTTGCTCAACTAAAACCTCCATTTCGCTTTCTTTTAACTTGATTAATAACTACTACAAGTTTCAATTAAACTAATAAAATGTAGAAACCTACCTTTCACTTGTTTCATGTAAATATGTAGGATTAATCTTCTCATTTTCGTTTTTATCAATGTCATTTTCATTTTCGCCATTCCTTATTATTATCGTCAATAGTAACATGTTTGTTTGACTTGTTCAGCGGATCGATTAAAGGCGTTTTCATTATATTCATTATATTCTAACGATTTGTTTGTTTGCAGCGACAAGGTAAGGATGATGTATATTTATATATGCATATTGTATATATGTTTTGTGTCGCGCTTTGTATATTTTGGTTAAATAAGACCGGAATTACGTGAATCAAATTAAAGTTAGATAATTATGGACAACCGATTTTCTAGGCTCCTTGTTAATATTGACTAACAACAAAGTGATCGCAATATCCATTGTAGAAGTCATTGTTTGTATAATAGTAACCCACCTAGTAACCTTTAGGATTAGTGCGCTAATAAGGCTTGAAATTGCTAAGTTGTGTGCAACCAATAATCGTGTTTGAATGGAATTACAATGAGACCGAGTARAGGCCGCTACMTGCGGGCGGATTGGGTCAAAGATTCGATCCGTACCATGTCCCCGAACCCACGAACTGGTTACTGGATCAGACCGTGGGGCCATTGTTTTGGCACCAACGTTTTTGGCGTCCGTGTTATAGGCACGGTGGCGATCCCCTTACTCAACAACACTCCCCCAACGCACTCATGTGCGGGTTCTGTGGCTCAAGCACACAACACTACACACATTCGAGGTAGGCCCAAGCCCCCCGCGGGGTAGGCCCACGGTCTACAATAGGCTATGCTTTGATGATTCGTCGCTTCCAAAAATTTGGGGCAATACATGTGCCTAGATTGATAAATTCATAAGGGATTGTTCGGAATGCCAAAATTTTGAAATTTTCAGTAGCAACGAATCGATACTTGTCTAGATAAGCAATTGAGAAAGTGGCAATCAAGTCACAAAAGGCCTTATGCAGGCTAGAGAGGTTCAAATAATAGAGACTCAAGTGACTCGTCTGTCTTATGACAAGACGAAAACATCACTTCGTCAGAAATTAAAAATATGAAAATATTCAGCAGAACATGCAGAGAAGTATGAAAATATTCAAGTTACAATAAGGGTGATCAATGGAAAATAGACGAGAAGACTAGTTGTCAACAGTCAAATCCTTTTCCTCTACAATCAAGCCCTTCTCTTTTGTCTCGCCTTCCTTGGATTCTTGGGCATCTCCTTTGGCTTGTTAGGCGCCACCGTCATTCTCAGAAGATGAAGCAGAGCCTTCGGCCTCTTCAGAACTGGAGGACTCGACTTCCAAGACATTACATTGATATGCTGGAAGGGGGAGGTCATCAAAGGTGGTACCTTCTTGTTCAGCCTTCTGCTTTCGAGCAGCATGCATGGCCTCGTCAATCTTCCTGTTGATGCGCTCCTCAAAGCACATCAAGTTCAGACGCTTTGGCAACTCAGACCAAGCCTTGCGAACAATCTCTCGCATGTCTTTGAACCCCTGGGCCTTAGATTTTCGATTGGCCACCTTAAGATCAGCGAGAGCCTGGGTGAGGGTTGCAACATTCTGCTCAGCTGTCAAAGCCTGATCTTCTTTGGCTTTGATCTCTGCCTCAACAGAAGCCATGTAAGCAGTTACCTTCTCGCTGACCTCATATTCCAACCTCTTCTTGACCTCCTCCTCGACTCAAGCATCCATCTCTGCATCGAGAGCATCCTTAGCCTGGCTGATGGCATCCTTCTCCTTCTTAACCTTAAGGATTACTCTTAAGGCGCAGCCATACGAGTAGTTCAGTTCGTGAAGACGAGTAGTCATCATGTCTTAGGCATATTGCCTTTCGGTAATTACTATATCCTTCTGCTGCTTGATGAACTCTTCGGCTGTTTGTTGAGCAGCGAAACCTCTCTTGGCCTCTCGACGATCTTCCCTGGCCTTCTTGACGAAGGTGTCCAATCTAGCTAAGCGCTGCAAGCAGAAATCGAAAGAATTAATAAAGTCTCTTAGAAAATGTCTAAGTCCAAGTTATAAATTATGAACTTACCTCGACGAAGAGACCAAAGAAGGGTCCAACATAGCCTTGGTCACATCCCTGAAGAGTGTCTCGATAAGCCTTGGGAATAAGCCCAATCATCCCAGAGAGCATGCTTCGACGATCTTTCCAGCTAAATTTCTTTGAGTCACCTAGAGATGACTCGCCCTCCTCCTCCAAGTAATCATTGTCTTTCTTCTCGTCCTCTTCCAGCTCTCGCTCCAGCTCAGCGTTCCTTTGTTGAAAGAAACGATAGAACCCCTTTGTCAGATCCAAGTCTGGAATTTTTCTTTGCAGTATGGGGGTTGTTCTTTTTTCTGGATTGGAGATGAGGAGTGGAGGCTCTGTGGCTGGATTATCTTCAAAAGCTTGAAGGTCTATGTCGTCAAAGCTCTCGACCATAACAGCATTTTCAAAGGGGATGTGGTACAGAGACTTGTAATCTTCAATCTCTTGCAGTCTTTCAGGGTCCAAATCACCCTCTTCGTCTACCACCTCCTCTTGGTGTAATTCAGTCTGCTCCATTGGTTCCTTACCCTCTCGACCGGTATGAACCACCTCGTCCATTCGTTGAATGAGCGACTCTTGGGCAGACCTCTTGCCATCCCCAGGAGGCAGAGATGAAGAACCCTTTGATTTCTTCCTCTTTTTCTTTCTGGCTTCCTCCGAAGCTATCAGCCTCTCGGCAGCAAAGGATGTCTTCACCGGAGGATCCGTCGAATTATAGGGGTCGAGGTTGACTTATGTCTCTTCACCGTCGACTTCCTTGTGTTTTATTTTTTGGACTTGTGGGACTTTCGCTCATCCCCAGCTATTGAGTCTCTTTCCTTCTGTTTCATAACGGAGTAGCCAGACTCGCCGTCTTTCTTCTTCTTTTTTGGGTCATCCTGACCCTTTTATTTCGTGGAACCAAGCTGTTGTTTAGCCCTACTCTTTGCCACTCTTGATGGCTTTTTCTGCAAAGAAAGTTACCAAGCAATTAGCAAATAAGATTTTACCAAGGTAATAAGATTTCGTGGAAAGTAACTTGAAGTTTCGACAAAGCAAATAAGTCGAATCTGGAGATGTATATTTTACCAAGGTAGTAGGGTTTCGACCCAATCAACCCTTGTGAAATACCCATCATCCCTTTCGATTTAAAATACGTTTCGACTAAGTCAGCATGTCGAAACAGGAGATGTGTATTTTACGAAGAGGAGTAGGTCTCGACCCATTCTACTCTTTGTAAAATACACAACACTCTTCGACTTAATCGAAAAGTTGAATCATAGGATTTGACACTCCTAATTCGACCAACTAAAAGTGTCGAATCTGGAGATGTGTATTTTACAAGGGTAAGATGGTTTCGACCAAACCCACCCTTGTAAAATATTCATTTCCTCATTCAATTTAAAATGAAATGTCAAAACACAAGTTTCGACACAAGTAGGTTTCGACAAAGATATAAAATTAAAGCAAGTAAAGACATCTATCCCACTACCTCGAGCACCATCATTCACCCCAACTAGTTGAAAGGCTCCGAGAAAAAGCGGATCCCTATACTAGTAATGTAAGGGCACCCAACTATTGGGAATTTTTTCTGGTATAGGCTTTCCAGTCTTGGAGTTTATCTGCCAAAGCTCCACTGGAATAACCTTGGAGGGGTCTTTCTTCTCGATGAAGTAGCCCACTTGATGTTTTTCCTCCACAGTAAGGGGTTCGAGATCACGGACACCGATTGCTCCCAACCTCTTCGAGGAGCTAGCACATCGATTGTATATCTCGTGGATGTACTTCTTGTTGGGGTCCAAAAGCTCACCGAAACCAGGAATCTCGAAGAAAAGGAACTGTGTCTTCCAAGGACTCGCCTTGTTAGGCTTGTCGAAAACCGTCACCTTCCCTTTCGCATGCTCAATCGTGAACCAACCCCATTTACACCTAGGGTTTCGACTGAGCTGGTGAATATGAACGAAAACGTTGACTGATGGTGCCCACTTCTTCACAGCACACACCACCAAGTAGTTCAGAATATGGAGAAAAGAATGTGGAGTCAGTTGAGAGATGCCGATTCCATAAAACCGAAGGACCTTGCAAAAAAATTTGTTAATGGGTGGACGAACCCCATAGTCAAGCACCTCCAGATATAAAGGGTGATAACCATAAGGACAATTCAAAACTGTCTCCCCGACATTCGGAACGGCAAACTTTTGTCGAGGAGGTATGAGGAAGTCATGACGAAGGTTAGTTGCTAGCCAGGTTAGCCTCTCAGAAACGGTAGAGGATATCCTTACATTGTCGGGATCATCCTTACCCTTCGCCACATAGAATTCGACCTTCTTGGAGGGCTCTTTCTTGGATGGGGATGGTAAAACATCTTCTTGTGACGAGCTACCACTACCACTGGACGATGACTCTTCATCAGAATCACCGCTGGACGTATCGTCCCCATATGATGATGTTTCGTCCTTAGATGGACCCTTGACGTTTACATTAGAGGTTCCAGCCTCTTCATTCATTGTTTGTTCCTCTTCTTCACTAGAAGTAGGAGAGATGGTCCGTCTAAAAGGGTCAATCTCAGCATCATCATCATCCTCTAAGTTCTCGGAGGAGCCAGATCGATTCGACGCCTCTGGCGGAGGCGCAACCTGGCCTTCCTCACAAGGAATCAGCTCGGAAGCCGAAACCTCAATAGTCACATGCTCCCCAGAAGGGATTCGTCGAGTTTCCTTTGTTCTTGCCATCTTTGAGATTTGTAAGCTGTATGAGGCAAGAACGACGAGAGAAAGTTAATTATGGTGTTCCTTAGCCTCGATGTTGGCCTGGGTTTATTCATACCCCCAACACCCATCTTAAAGGGCATCACTCTTTCGATGGGTAACAAAACAAAATAGAAAAGTAAAAGAGAAACGAGAGAAGGGGAATTACCTGTTGTCACGAGAAGTCGATTCGTCGTCTAAAGGAATTCTTTGACAGCAAAAGAAAAGTTGCAACTTGAAGGTTGAAAGCACTGCATTAAAAAGTGAAAGAAGAGAGAAGTCAGAGCAGAGATAATAAATGGGAATTTTCTCTCTCCTCAAAAAGCTTATATAGGTTGGTGAAAATTATTCACCTACTCAACAGTCATACTTGGCATATCAACCGGTGATACCAGGTTCAAAACCGGGTATCACCCTTCCAAATTTTTCCTGCCGAAACATTCCCAAATCGAGTCAACCTTAATGGTTTGACTCAATTTGAGGGGCAAATGATGTGGCATCCCAGCTTGATGCCACAAGGGCATCAAAAGGGTCGTGTGGCACTCCTAAAATATGCCATGTGTAGTGTTGAAAAGGATGACTTGTGCCCCTTCAAATTGTGCCAAGTGTGTACCAAGRAAATTACTTGGCTCATAATCACCTGATAATGATTGGCCAATTAAGTGGTTATTGATAGGGAAATAACCCTAGAAATGGGAAACCCTAGATATCTTATAATGGGCTTCTTATGGAAAAATAAGGTCAGCCCACTGTTCATAAACCTATGGCCTAGGGCCACATGTCAGAATATGGTTGGGGAAGGCAATCCTTGGGAACAATATAAATACCCCAATTATTGCACTTCTCCCAACACACATCATTTACTCCTCACATCAATCAAATCATCAACAGTCTTTTCACCAAAAAGGGAGATTCTCTCATCACACTTCATTTACTCTCTTTCCTCCTTTTTACATTGTCTGACTTAGGCATCGGAGGGGGGATAATCGATAGATTATCTCCTTTGTTTCAGGTTTGGGCGAGACCTTTCTCCTGTCGAGTCCTCCCAAGATGGAGAGGTCCTTGGTCTAGAGCCAATATCAGACGAAAGCCCAAGTCGAGAGCCAGCACAATCGAAAGCTTCCCTGTCCAGAGGTATCTCTTGTCCAGAGACCAACCTATACTTTCCAATCGAGAGCCGTACCAGTCCCTCAACCTCTCGACGTTTCAGTTCAACTTCTCGACGTTTTAGTTCAGGCGTGACTAGGGAGAGCCTATTCACCCCTCGAATTGTCCCGCTCATTCTCCACGCAATACTTGTAACAACAAGTATTATGATTCGTATTATCATTATCACGATCATGCATTTTTGTAGCAGATGATGCCCGACCCATTGTCCACAACAACAACATGAGTGAAACACCGTCAACCACATCGTGGTGAACTCGAGGAATCAAACATTTGTAGACGTGCATGACGTGGACCTCCCATAATGGCTTGTTCAAGCTCATGGGAGGTGATATGGCTATGTCAGCCAGCAGTGGCGGACGTAGGATTTCAAAACTGGGGGGACAAATTATGAACGTTCATATATGGATAAAAAAACATTTTAAAAAATGCAAAATAAATTAATGTGATTAATTTGGCAGTTCCTTATTAAATTCAATTAATTAAACCTCATTTGTAAAAACTTTAGCAAAATTAGTCATATATGCATGCAAAGCGTGCAAAAATTTTTGATTTTTTATAGCCAATTTTAAAATTTTAGCAAAAGTAGTCTTATATGCACGTGAAGAGTGCAAGAAATTTTGATTTTTTTTATAGAAAATTAGACAATAATAATTTAAAAAAGTTCAGCTAAATTCGTTTTGTATGCACATGAAGTGTGCAACAATGTTTGATTTTTTTATAGCCAATTTTGATTTATGTTAAAAGAATATTTTAATATTAATTCTTATAAAACAATAAATTATTTAAGCTTATTGAGAAAGAGATAAATATTAAAATGAAGGAAGATATAATATTTAAAGAAATACAAATGTGTAGGAATGAAATATAAAAGGGGTCACAAGTAAAAATATAAAGCAAAGAGTGCAAAACAAATAGGAATAAAAATAAGAAATTTATTGTTCAATATAAGGTTTAAACCCATGACCTTTGATATTGAAAATAAGGTATCTAACCACTTGAGCTAACTTGACTTTATGATTCTTTATTACTCTCATTTTTACTTATTGTATATTTACAAAACATTTTTTCTAAAAAAACATATTTTTAAATTTTTTCTTTTTTGAAAGTGGGGGGACAAGTGTCCCCTTGTCCCCCCGGCTGGGTCCGCTACTGTCAGCCAGGTATGCGTTGACGGCATCCTCGTCTGACATAGGGGGTATCGTTGTCGTTGTCATTGTTTTTGTCCCGATGGTGGATGAAGATGTGGTCGTCTAGGTTAACTAGGGTTTTCCTCCAGTGTTCGTGTGGTTCGAGGACGAGGCGGGTCGAAAATCGAGGGATTTTTAGCATGATAGAGTTGGATAGCTCATCTTATAGGGCGGCTACGTCAATGGGGTTCTTAAAACCTAGGGCATAGTGGATTACAACGTCGTGCTGAGGGTGGATGGTTAAGCGGCCAATCGGGTTGCTGGTTCATCTTTAGTGATGAAGTCCATATCATGGATGACAAAAGGAAGAAGAACACACAAGAATAGGGGGAGAGAAGGGTTTGGGACAATAATGTACCAAATATGTGTTATGAGAGGTGATGGTATAATTGTGCGTAAAACTATGTGTGAAGTCTTTCACCATTTATGGAGGTTAGGAATTGAATGTCTTGGCTCTCAGCCTCTCACGTGAATTGGATGGATAAAACTAATAGTACAAGTACTCGGACATTGTAGTTATAATAGTTATACAAAAAGCTTGACATGTTGGTAAGAACTATTACCACTAGGTCAAGCCTACTAAGGACAGTGAACTATTTGGGATGGAGATTCTCTAATCCGACCCTCTCAATCTCCCATCGAGTTTGGCCTCCGAATTCTAGACTAAGGGTTAGAGGTTTGATCATGGTTCTTCAACTAATAACCTTAATTTGACCGAGGATTGTGGCTTGAAGCTAACATCTCCGCTCGTAAAGATGATGGTTAGCTAAGGCTGGTCTCAAGTACCTAGAACTTAATTGATTTTGATCCAAATTAAAGTGGTCATGAGCACAATAGACCCATTGGAAAATAGTTCTTCTACCCACCATCTATAACGTGTTGTGATTAATAATGATAGCATTAGTAGTGTGTAAAGTGTCGCGAGACAACTCATTTATCAAAACACCAAAACACGGCAGTTGGAAGTTAAAACAGTAATCTACAATTGAGTTTGCAAGATTAACAACTCCTATGTCCAAGTAAATGAATGTTTKCCCCGGATGAATTGAATGATGTCATAATGATGATGTTTACCACCTACGTCACACTAAGATTATAACATTGTCATTTCATTGTATGTACTTCCCTAACAGTACATGAACTAACCGAATGGAAGTTGAGAGTGAGACGTAGTTTAAGTGGTTAAAATTTTCTTCCCAATTTCAGGAGATCTTGAGATCGATTCTCATCTTCCCAGTGCGGCTTTCTTAGCACCAAAAAAAGATTTAATAAAAGTTTGTTTTTGGTTCCCAGTATGCAACTTTTGAAGTTGGGTACTCAATCTAATTGCAACTTGGACCAAAGTTTAGTACTTTATTACTTTCTCCGTTTCTAAATACTTGCAACAAATGAATTTTGTATGTTCCACAAAAAATACCCCTTTATTACGAAAACCCGACATATAGTTGTGTATGTACCCTTGTGTCATGGTGTTGTGTAACTGATAGAATTATTTGCCGTAGCCTTTTCATTGATTAGTGAAGTGTTTATATACAACTCTAATCTAGGTTAATATCGAAAAGTAAATAATTATAATACAAATAATATATTTACAAAATAAACCATATTTACAATAATAGAATATTGTGATATTCTAATATTGTCTAACACACCCCCACAGTCGAAACTGGAGGATCACGAATGTTGAGACTGGACCGAAAATCTAGAAATAACACCCGCGGCAAACTCTTTGTGAAGATGTCAGCAATCTGATAACGAGAAGGAACGTGCATGACACGGACTTCCCCCCTTTGAACCTTTTCGCGGACAAAATGAATATCCATCTCAATATGCTTAGTGCGTTGATGATGAACAGGATTGCCTGAGAGATAAATGGCACTAACATTATCACAATAAACAAGCGTGGCTTTGGATGGCACTAACATTATCACAATAAACAAGCGTGGCTTTGGATATAGGACAGTGCAACTCAAGAAGAAGATTGCGAATCCAACAAGATTCAGAAACAACATTTGCCACACCACAGTATTCAGCCTCAGCACTAGATTTCGACAACGTAGGTTGTCGTTTAGAAGACCATGAGATCAAGTTACCACCAAGAAACACACAATAACCCGACGTAGAACGACGAGTATTAGGGCACCCACTCCAATCAGCATCGGTGTATGAAACCAGCGAAGTAATAGAGGATCGAAACAGTTGCAAACCAGAACCAGAAGTGCCTTGAAGGTAACGAATGATGCGCTTTAAGGCTTGCATATGATGATGCATAGGATTATGCATGAATAAACAGACCTACTGAATTGCATAAGAAATGTCAGGACGAGTATAGGTCAAATATTGCAAAGCACCACACAAACGATGATATAAGGACGGATCATCGCATGGGGAACCATCACGGGCACTCAGTTTGCCTTTGGAATCAACTGGAGTAGATGCAGACCTGCAGTTAGACATGCCGTCACGAGAAATGATGTCCTTAGCATAAGTCTTTTGACATAAAAAAACCATCCGTGTTACGAGAGACAGCAATGCCCAAAAAATAACTCAATTCACCTAGATCCTTCATAGCAAACTCACCGCTAAGGCGAGAAACAATATGTTGACGAAGAGAGTCCGAAGAAGCAGTGAGAACAATATCATCAACATAAAGAAGAATGTAAGCAGTAGCGTTACCATGGAAATAGATGAACAAAGAGGTATCCAAAGTGCTACTAGCAAAACCAATAGATTGAACAAAGTCACTGAACCGCTGATACCAAGCTCGAGGAGCTTGTTTGAGACCATATAAAGACTTGCGAAGAAGACAAACATGATCAGGATGAGCAGGATCTTTGAAACCCATAGGTTGATACATATACATTGTTTCAGAAAAGATTACCATGAAGAAATGCATTTTCACATCCAATTGATGAATAGACCAAGATTTAGACAAAGCAATGCTAAGGACCATACGAATAGATGCCGGTTTAACAACAGGACTAAAAGTCTCATCACAATCAATACCCTCCCGTTGAGTTTTGCCATCGCCAACTAAACGAGCCTTATACTTCTCAAAAGTACCATCCGATTTCATTTTATGCCGAAACACCCAAAGAGAACGAATAACATTAGCATTAGCCGGCCTAGGGACCAACTCCCAAGTACCATTTTCAATTAAAGCATCATATTCAACTTGCATAGCAGCTTTCCAATTAGGGTCACGAAGGGCATGGACTGGATTTTTTGGAATGAGTGATATGGAAGTAGAAGTATGAAGAGCATGGTATTTAGGATTAGGCTTGACAATGCCATGTCGACTCCTCGTAGTCATGGGATGACTCGCATGGGAAAACAGTGGACTCAAAGTAGGAGAAGGGTTGGGCTGGAAAGGAGAGGGAGGAGGATTGGACGGCCCAAAAGCAGAAGAAGGCCCAAAATTTGGCTGGGCAGAAGAGGAAGGGAGGCCTGCGGCCCAGAATTTGGCTAGGCAGAAGAGGAAGAGAAGTCCTGCGGCCCAAAGGTGTAACCCAGAAGGAGAAATGGGAAAATGAGCTGGGTGAGGGAATAGGCCAGCACGGCACAGAAGGAGAAATGGAATGGCCGGAAGCGGGATTGGGCTCGTGAGGAGATTGAATTGAGGCAGAATTGGTGCCTCAATGGAATATTGTCAAAACAATCGTCAACAACATTTAAAAAATCATAGGCAGAAGAAGTAGGCACATGCACTCCTTTAGACGGAAAAACGCGACTTCATCGGAACCACACATGCTTAGCTATAAAAATTCTATTACTCGACATATCATAACACTTGTAACCCCGATGACTAGATGGATAGCCAAGAAAAACACATGGAAGAGAACGAGATTGAAGCTTGTGTATTTTAGAAGATGGCAAAAGAGGGAAACACAAACAACCAAAAACACGCAAATGAGAATAGTCGGGAGTACGATTAAATAATACTTGAGTAGGAGAAGCATAGTTAAGCAATTTAGAAGGCATGCTATTGTGTAGGTAAGTCGCCATTTCCATAGCATGATGCCAAAAAGATGGGGGAACAGAAGCATGGCATAGAAGAGTCCGAGCAATATTATTTATAGTTTGAATTTTGCGTTCGGATTTGCCATTTTGTTGAGATGTGTATGGACAATAGAGTCAAAAAATCATGCCATATTTTTGACAAAGCTGAGTAAAAGGCTTGTTGTCAAATTCCCGCCCATTATCACACTGAAAAGCTTTGACATCTCGTTCAAATTGATTTTTAATGTAAGTTCTAATTCTCAAAAATAAATCAAATATTTTAGATTTCGTGGAAATTGGAAAAGTCCACAAAAAATTCGAAAAATTATCAAGAAATAGAACATAATATTTATGACCATGAGAACTCAAAATGGGAGATGTCCACAAATCACTGTGAATAATATCAAAAGGCATAGTAGTATGAGACATTGAATCGTAAAAAGGAGTTTTTATTAATTTGCCGAGAGGGCAAGAATGACAAACATTGGTCGAAACCTTATTACAATCAATCAAATTACGACTCTGTAAAGAACTAAGAATATTATTTCCCGGATGACCCAAACGCGAATGCCACACATCCAAAGACACTACTCCAAAAGCTGATGGAGAATGAGAAATAGAAGCTTGAAGGTATGGTGAAAAAGGATAGAGGTTCCCACTGCTATTATACCTCACTAATGCGCTCCCTGTCTGCAAATTTTTCACGGTAAATCCAAAAGGATCAAATTCAATGGAAACATTATTATCACGAGTGAATTTACGAACGGAAATAAGATTTTTTATTATCTTTGGAACATGGAGCACATTTTTAAGATGAAGGGAAGCAGTGGGTAAAGATTGATGCCCATAACCCTTAATTGGAATTGTACTACCATTACCAACAACAACATGATTCTGAATATGATTATTTAATTGAAAATAGGGGGAGAGAGTACCTTTGGAGTGCGTCATATGAGACGTTGCGCCCGTGTCCATATAATAATTGGGATCATTTAACGACATTGTATACATAGCTTGATCGATGTTCGTCGGCACATAACCAGAAGAATAAAAAGAGGGAGGAGCTGCGTAATAAACCTGAGGACGAGAGCCAAGAATCCCACACGACAAGAAGAAGCAGGAGACCACGCAGATGGCCCGGGAGTCTGAGACGGGTACAAGCATGGTGGAGGGCCCATGTAGGTGGTGACCAGTAGGCCCACGGAGGTGGAAACCCATACTCCTGCCCAGACGAGTGCAAAGAGGAAGCAGAGGAGGGCTGGGCAGTCGCGTGATTACGATTGCCTCGACCATGGTGGTCTTGACCACCACCACGGCCCTTGCCCTTCCCCCTCCAATTACCGCGACCACCCCCACGGTTAGACCCACGACCAGAGGTTGATGACGCAGGTGGGTCAGATGGCGGCAAAAACCGAGGCAGCAGGCGCAACTAGAGCTTCGGCACGCGATTCAATCAAGAGAGAAGACGCGTTGCTCTGTTCCTCCAACTCGAGCATGGAACGCAACTCTTCGAACGACGGAAGGGGCTTGCTGTGCTGGACAGAAGAGTGGAACCCCTTGTAGTCATCGGACAAACCTTTAAGCAATTCGAGTGTCGTCCGATTGTTCGAGACAGGATCATCGACATTCTTTAAGCTATCGGCCAAAGTCTTCAGACGAGCACAATATGCTTTGACACCATCGAACTGCTCCAACATGGTGTTAGAGAATTGCGAATCAAGAGTCATGGCTCAGGCCGATTTGTTGTTGTGAAAGAAATCCTTGAGGTGATTCCATGTATCAATAGCTTGATCATCTTCTTCAAGAATTGAATTAAGGAGATTAGTCGATATCGTCCCATAAATCCACTGTCGCACAATGTCATCAAGGCGTTGCCAGAGAGCCTTTGTCGTGGGGTCAGTAAGAGGAGCAGCATCCTTATCAGGAAGAATGTGATCGATCACAAGATGGGCGCGGCAATGAAGTTTAAAGAGGGTAGCCCAATTGTTATACCCAGCACCCGCGTAATCGAGAACAACAGGGACGTGTTGTTTGATGTTTGTGACGAGGGTTGTGGGATGAATAGACTTTGATTCAGCCATGGAGTCCGAAACAAAGTAAACAGAAAACAGAGGAGAAAAGAAGAAAAGAATAGCGGAAGAGAGAAGCAGGGTTTAGGGGAATTAAACCTAGCAATCTGATACCATATAGAATTATTTGCCGTAGCCTTTTCAATGATTAGTGAAGTGTTCATATACAACTCTAATCTAGGTTAATATCGAAAAGTAAATAATTATAATACAAATAATATATTTACAAAATAAACCATATTTACAATAATAGAATANCTCACTAATGCGCTCCCTGTCTGCAAATTTTTCACGGTAAATCCAAAAGGATCAAATTCAATGGAAACATTATTATCACGAGTGAATTTACGAACGGAAATAAGATTTTTTATTATCTTTGGAACATGGAGCACATTTTTAAGATGAAGGGAAGCAGTGGGTAAAGATTGATGCCCATAACCCTTAATTGGAATTGTACTACCATTACCAACAACAACATGATTCTGAATATGATTATTTAATTGAAAATAGGGGGAGAGAGTACCTTTGGAGTGCGTCATATGAGACGTTGCGCCCGTGTCCATATAATAATTGGGATCATTTAACGACATTGTATACATAGCTTGATCGATGTTCGTCGGCACATAACCAGAAGAATAAAAAGAGGGAGGAGCTGCGTAATAAACCTGAGGACGAGAGCCAAGAATCCCACACGACAAGAAGAAGCAGGAGACCACGCAGATGGCCCGGGAGTCTGAGACGGGTACAAGCATGGTGGAGGGCCCATGTAGGTGGTGACCAGTAGGCCCACGGAGGTGGAAACCCATACTCCTGCCCAGACGAGTGCAAAGAGGAAGCAGAGGAGGGCTGGGCAGTCGCGTGATTACGATTGCCTCGACCATGGTGGTCTTGACCACCACCACGGCCCTTGCCCTTCCCCCTCCAATTACCGCGACCACCCCCACGGTTAGACCCACGACCAGAGGTTGATGACGCAGGTGGGTCAGATGGCGGCAAAAACCGAGGCAGCAGGCGCAACTAGAGCTTCGGCACGCGATTCAATCAAGAGAGAAGACGCGTTGCTCTGTTCCTCCAACTCGAGCATGGAACGCAACTCTTCGAACGACGGAAGGGGCTTGCTGTGCTGGACAGAAGAGTGGAACCCCTTGTAGTCATCGGACAAACCTTTAAGCAATTCGAGTGTCGTCCGATTGTTCGAGACAGGATCATCGACATTCTTTAAGCTATCGGCCAAAGTCTTCAGACGAGCACAATATGCTTTGACACCATCGAACTGCTCCAACATGGTGTTAGAGAATTGCGAATCAAGAGTCATGGCTCAGGCCGATTTGTTGTTGTGAAAGAAATCCTTGAGGCGATTCCATGTATCAACAGCTTGATCATCTTCTTCAAGAATTGAATTAAGGAGATTAGTCGATATCGTCCCATAAATCCACTGTCGCACAATGTCATCAAGGCGTTGCCAGAGAGCCTTTGTCATGGGGTCAGTAAGAGGAGCAGCATCCTTATCAGGAAGAATGTTATCGATCACAAGATGGGCGCGGCAATGAAGTTTAAAGAGGGTAGCCCAATTGTTATACCCAGCACCCGCGTAATCGAGAACAACAGGGACGTGTTGTTTGATGTTTGTGACGAGGGTTGCGGGATGAATAGACTTTGATTCAGCCATGGAGTCCGAAACAAAGTAAACAGAAAACAGAGGAGAAAAGAAGAAAAGAATAGCGGAAGAGAGAAGCAGGGTTTAGGGGAATTAAACCTAGCAATCTGATACCATATAGAATTATTTGCCGTAGCCTTTTCAATGATTAGTGAAGTGTTCATATACAACTCTAATCTAGGTTAATATCGAAAAGTAAATAATTATAATACAAATAATATATTTACAAAATAAACCATATTTACAATAATAGAATATTGTGATATTCTAATATTGTCTAACAGTAACACGTTGGCTTTCTTCTACTTTTATTGTTGGGGCTACAAAATTTAATAATGTGCAATGAATTTCGGTGCATGAATGGATGATAAACTACCCGTCGAATGTGAACATGCATGCAATTAAGAGAATATTTATTAGTTTTTTATTGTTTAATTTTAATGCATGTGTGAATATGTGACTATTGTAAAAGTGCGCTAAAGTCTTAATTAAGGGAAAGGGAACAATCAAGTTGTAACTTGTAAGCTATGGAACAATCAAGACAAGGAAACCTGGTTTAGTAGGTTAATCATATGAGCAAGCCCATTCGAGGAAGATTTAGGTGCAAGTTAGAATTATTTAAAAATTTGTCTAACTTGAAATTATTTAGGAAATACCACCAAAAGGTGAGATTATTTATTTCAATTTTTCCTACATTTTATTTACAACTCACAACTTAAAGTCACGAGTAGAGGGTTTATTATAGGTAATAGGTTCATCAAGCCAATTTAAGACCAATAACCGCAGCATATAATCTCATCAAGATCACATGCTGMCGTTGTTGCAACATGTATTCGAATGTTGCACGTACTTTTAACGTCTGTAGTTAAAAACTGCAGCATATAATAAGGATGATGACTTTGAATTTTACTTTGACGATGAGTTATTTGGTCTAATTTATCTACCTTCTTGTTTTGTTCATTCTTCAATGGTTAGTTTGGTTTCGGTTCATCATATTTAACGGTAAGTACATAGTATATATGAATCTAAATTCCGCCTTTTTTTTGTCATTGCTGTGTAATGTCTTAGTTCAAACAATCTTCCATCGAATGGATTATTTGATCATGTCATATATGCTCAAATAATCTTCCGTCGAATGGCAT
>SNQN01004286.1:0-19754 GCA_008642245.1 Bassia scoparia
AAGATAGAGCCTGTTTAGCCGTAACAAAAAGTGGAAAGGTCAAATTGTGCATGTGATTTAACACTAACATATTTTTCTAGTATCCTAATAAGCAAAAAAGAAACAAGTCTCATCAACACAAATGAAATCATAGAAAACTCGCATAATTGCTCATCTATGTTGAAGAACTGAGGGACAATCAATTCTTCTGCATAACTGAGTGAATTAAGGAGAATCACTAAATGAATCGTGATTTCGAGGCGACTCGCCATTTGTGCAAAACAAGGGCATGTTCTAGACTTTGAACCTAAAAAGAGTAATCGTCTATGGTAGTTTGGCTAAGGTATGTAGCCCGGGTGTTTGTTTTTTAATACGTATCCAACTCTTATGCTATTAATAAGATGAATCTTTCTACTATATGTATAGTTTTTTAAACTATTCTCTTTGCATGTCATTGGGGAATGTGGGGCTAAATCTAATTTAAAGGATTGAGAGCAAATGAACTTCGCCTAACCTGCAGAGAGAAACGATAAGTGTGAGTCATGGCCAAGAATCAAAATTTGTAAAGCAATGACTGACAGTTTACTCACAGGATTGTTATTGACGTAGAGTATTTTAAAACTTAGAACAGCAAGTGGTAAGAATATTATGTCACTCATCGGTGATCCAGTAGTAGGTTTCTTGTGCAGGTATCTAAGGATCTGAGTCCATATTCCTAAATATAAAGCAAAGTTGATAGTTGGATCGAATAAGTCCACAATGGCCGACTATGATAGAGGAGAGAGTATATATACAGGATGAGGAGGTGTTAAGAGGAGAACATTATTCACAATTCTAAGCTCACATTTACACTCCCAACTGCGATATGTTACAGGAAAGAATAAAACCTTGAAGGAAATGATGATTCCATGCTATGAGTTTTAAGCTTTCAATAACATATGAGGTGAAGTAAGTTGTCGGGTAATTTAGGTATCTGAACGATGTATAGAAGCTGGATGCTTACTCCATACATGTTGGCTGGAAGGGTAACGGATGCTCCAAACTTGGTAATTGAGTTGGGGCAACTGGCCAAGGTGGTTACCATTCTCAATCGTGCCTTACAGTGGTCCAGAACCTTTGATGGAGTGTTTGTGGGGGTTTCGAGGAGAGGAATAGTTATACATACAAAGTTTGCATGAGATTATTCTATAGAGAATTCGTATGTTATTCTTTGAAACTTATTTGCCTTGAAATGAGATACCGAGTGTAGCTGACACTTAGACTGCTTCCATTAGTAGTGGAGATCCTGAACTACTATTAATAAGTTTTATGACTTTTATCAAACTGTAAAGCAAGAGACGGAGGAAGATAAACATGCTTTTGGTCCAGATTTGACACATTACATGTTCTAACATGGTCTTAGCAAGGTTTCTGAAAATATCAATGTTTTGTTTGGCATGATGACAGTTCCTAAACTTATGAGAAGGCCATTGGCTCAGTAGATGTTGATTTGTTGGAGGACTATAGATAGTGATAACTCTGTCATGACCAATCAGACTTATGGAGCAGTAGAGTATTTTGTAGGACAGAAGCTCTTATGCAAATGATCTCAAGAAGAAATCGAGAACTGATGGGCACGACGAAGATACAAGTTATGTACGGGCCAGGACGTCCCGGGTCGTACTAGGTCCGGTCCTTTGCTGGGGGTGGGGACAATTAGTTTGATGACTCGGATTTTTGCCCCAGAATTGATTACGCTTTTCAAATAGTTGAGTATGCCAGGGTTTTGTTATACTCAAAAACGAAGAGGAATATCGCAGACACTGCTTCGGGAAGCTGATGGAACCGATTTAAGCTTGCCTATAATTGCATTTTAAGTAAGTCGAAGACTCCAGTCGGTTAGAACAAAGGTCGATTAAGGGACAAGGTAACGGGCGATAAGTGCACAACCCCCCCCCCCCCTCCCGCATTTCTACGGCCTCTACTCGCATTTGCAGTAATTGTCAAAAAGACAACAACCACAAGATTTTTCGTTTTAAACCCTAAAGCATGCACATTATTAGGCTTTTAACACTAATACGTTGCATATATGAAGAATTTTGTTGCGACAGTGTTGTTTAGAACTGTATTCAAAGGTGCTTAAACTCCATTTTGTCCAGAATATCTATTAGCGTAATAAAAAGAACTGTAATTATGATGCTCTTGCTTATAAATAAATAATAGTAATGTGTTCACCGCAAAAAGCATCAAGCAATTCAACAAGAATTAAATTTGCCTAAAATTAATTATCTCGGAATATTGTTAATCATTTACATGCAATTTAATAGAAAGTCAATTTACTAACAACATCAAGGGGTGAGGACTGACATGGCACTCATACTAAACTCTGCAACACGACGCATCGACGAGGTGCGCGAAAACAATGCCATTTAGACCCTTGAAACCCATAGAACCTTTGAGGAACCCTAAAACTTGTAATTTATTGAATGCAAAAAAATTGTGTGAATCTGAAAGAATTAGAGAGAATAACGAAGAAAAACAGCAGAGAAAGATGATGTGACGGTGTGATTCCTGAATGTCGCAAATGAAGGTACGAGGCCTTTATTTATAGGCAACAAGCTAAAATGAAGAATGAGCGCAATCACGCAAACAATGGGCCAAAGTGACCAGCTTTTTGCCCTTTTTTTGCTCTGGACTACCTTATTTTGCGCTTCTTGCGCACGAAAGCCTTTGGATGCAAGAAAGCTAAGGGTATGCACCTGACATCCTTGGGACAAGATAAATAGGTCCACGGTCTCGAATGCCTCCGGAGCTCCGAATGAGCCATTCTTGCTCAATATGCGGCATTTTGTTTCGAAAAATTCAAATACACTATTTTACTAGAAGTCCAAAATTATGAAAAAATAGCATAAAATTCCTTGTAAACATAGCTAAATATTTTAAATGCACGTGAATTTTATAGAATTGTTTCAAATTTAATTAATTATCGCAAAATTAATTAATTGTTTGAAAAATCCTCTAAAATGCCAAAAAGCTTCTAGAAAAAAATTCCCGAAGAATTCTATAAAAATAGCCTCTAAAATAATGTTAAAATTATTAGTTAAAACTATTTTAAGCTGCTTGTTAGGAAATTGCCTGTGTGTTGTTTATTCTTTAGTGAACTTGCCTTTTAGGGTCTGTTAGGACCTAAACCTCTCAATTCAACTTCTGTGTTGCAGGGGCTGTTCTAGACGTCTTCTTTAGCTATGGAAAATGTGGGTTACACAAGGCAATCCTTTACCTCGTATTTCAACTCAAACAGTTCAAGTTAGGATACTTCTCTACATAACCTCCATGTTACTAAAATTTACATACGTGTTGTTTTCTCTGCACTGTATTATGATTTGGTCGTTATTGCATCCAGATAGGATGTAAAACATTATTTTTGTATCGTAATTTATAATGAGAAGGTTTATGAAAAACCTTTGGGTTGCAGTTTTACGGGAAATATAAGGAAATGCCAGCTTAGGAAAATCTCTTTATTGTATTGAAGGAGCACCTCAATTGTGGATGAGAAATTTCATGCAACTATTCTTTTTTTGTTTCCTAGTCAATGGTCTTCTGCTAGGTTTTCCAAGATCGTTTGGGCTTATTGTGTGATCTAATTTTATATGTGATGACATGCTACTGTTTGTTTGATCCTGGTCTATTAATGAGACCAAGAATTTTTTCATAAGTTTGAGATGAAGGACTGTGATGAGGTTGGGTAATCCTTGCTGTGTATATCAAGAAGCTGTCAACGGGTTTGATATGCAATTTCATTATATGGAGAAGTCTAGAAGAACTTCGAGTCGTTTGATGAGACCTATGAATGGGATCCTTATGATTCAAGATAACTTCGTGAACAAGGCTCTGCATTCTAGTCTGAAATCTAGATAATGGTAGTCTTTTCAATTTGAACTGCACTGTCACCTACCCTTACTTAGCAATGGTTAAAGCTAACCCGTCCACTCATTAAATAGTTCAAACATGGAAGCTCTTTACGGACCTAATGAAAGTATCCTTCGACGTATATATAAGGGTACTGAATTTGGGTGACGATAGTGGATTTAATTTTATTTCCACTCAGCGTTTTGTTATGTCTGTTCATTACTGTGTGGTTAGTTTTGTCCATGAAATCTACAAGCGACTTATATTTATAATAGTATCAATAATGAAGCTGAGTTATTCTTTGGATCTGTCGTTTAATCATACAGTTTTGGGCCGCCCGATCGAAACTGAGCATCTTCTGCTGATAATCATTTGGGGCCGACCCTCCAATTGCATATATTATGGATTCCAGGCTATTGATAAGTGGTTGAGAATCGTTAAATGGTAGAAAGCGAATATCAAGGTGAGGCATGATCTGAGACCAATGTATGCTAGTGCCGTAGTTGCTTTGATTTTGTGAGAAATGAAAAGAACGTCGCAATCATTTACAAAGGGCTAGTCGAAGCTTGGCTTGACATCGTCGGTTGCAAATCTTTGTAATGTATATTACTGAATTATTATATATATATATATATATATATATTATAATATGTTTTTGCATTGAAGTGATTTGGGGTTGTAAATGACATACTATAGCTTATGTGTATAAAACTGCATACTTGACCCGATTGTGTGTGATATGTGTTTTTGTGTTATGATAAGGTATAATTATTTTATTACGTGTGACAACCCTAGTTGTGGTTGGACTTTTTACTTAACCTGACACACGCCAAGCATGCCAAGTTATGATGATATTTTCCTTAAATGTGTGAAACCCAATTTTGTTGCTTTATCCTTAATATTACCACGCCAGTGTTTAATACTTTGAATGTGTGACTATGCTCTTAAGTTATGATAGCCATTTGTGGTTGGATCGTTGATCCTTAATTGTGATACGCCACATGTGATCAACTGAATGGTGAGCTTATCTCATAATGTTGGAACAGCCTAGTGAGGATAGACTTTGTCCTTAACTGTTGAACGCCATCAGAGGTTGATGTTGAGGTTGAATCTATTGATTCTTAATGTCTAGTTAGGCAGCTATGTGAATGTGGAGCTTTGGTAACTCCAAAATTGAAGGTGTATGACCCTTCAAGTGATCTCACTAGAATCYAAAGGTTGGGTTGGCCACGTGTGTGGGTTTGCGTACATTGAAATGATCRCAGATGTTTCCTCAAGTTCGAAGCGATGGGTGTGTTGTCGGGTTCCTCCCCTTGGTATAAATTTTAAGAGTCCTTCACTTCATGCTTAAAGTGGACACCCCACTCCACTATGTGTTAGTTCAATCTTCTGATCTAGACACTAAGACTTAAGCTCTTAGCTTTTGTTGCTGCTCAATACTCGTGTAAGGTTACAAAAAATGTCTTAGTGRGGGATTTTAAGAGTTACACTCCTAACGTAAGCCATTTTTGGTTTTAGGTGTGTGTTCGTAAGTTGACCAACCCAGGTGGTGAAGGACCTGACCRGGTCCATGTGTGAGGAATCTAGGCTAAGTGCATGACCCGATCCGGTGATGGTGGACCCGATCGGGTTCGTGTTGTTGCTCTCTASGATTGTGGGCAAACCCGCCCAACTCTGTGGCCTGGTTTCTCCGAGCCTCTTGTTCTGACCCACCTGGGTACTATGCATTCTCCTCGATTCGTTTCTTTGCGGACCCGCCCCGGGTCCTAGGCTTGTTTCTTTCTCCGTTTTTGTTCTCCTCCTCACGCACCCGCCCGGGTATGGCTTTTCGTGTATCCGTCCTTTTATTCCCTATCTTTAACTTAACTCTATAAATACTTTATGTGTGAGTTTTTTTTTTTGAGATATTCATTATTCATACTATTATTCCAAAACCTTAAATTAAACAGTTGAAACACCTTAGAAAGAGTATTGAGCAAAAATTGAGGGACTCGTCCTTAAATTCTAGTGCAAGCTTGAGGCATTTTGTTAACYTTGGGGGGCGTTCTGTCATTGACTTTGCATTGAATATTGACGAAAATTGCTTATAAGGCAGTGGTTTTCGTACTACGACACGACAATTGATACTTTCATTCTTGTTGATTTATTATTAATTATTGTTTATTTGAATTATTTGTTATACAATAAACTATTATTTCCTACAGCTRAAACTACATAAAGCATATGTAGCATTGGGCGACAATTATTCAAACAAGTCAWTAAGGTTAGTACGTGTGAGGGTGTGACCGTGTGAGGGTTAGATAATACGACTATACGATTAGCTCTCAATTCTGAAGTCAAAGGCTGGTCTAACGAACCCATGAACTTAATTCAAATTAGATTGGGCTCAACCAATGTTTACCATCTCTAATTAATTAGCTATTAAATTAAGTAATGTGATAASGTTAGATCTCACATTCTCACATATATAACTAGTATTTTGTTGCACGCTATGYGTGCATGTCAAACTAACGTATTTGTAAAYATCAATTAATTATTTGTTTGTGTTACAAACATTAGTACTAAATTTAATTTTGTTTGTTATTATATATTTAATCAGTATTGTGTTTGTAGTTTGTTGGTAAACAAATTTTCAAATATATTATTAAAAAGTGAAATGTATAGAACGGAAGAAACTTGTGCTTAAATAAAGTGGAAAAAATTGTGTATAGTTTGATAAAGTAGAAAAGTTTGATGTAACATAATAGAGAGTACGGATACTAAATGATAATCAACCTATAGTTGTGTTAAAAATTATTAAGTGTAGTAAATTCATGTAAATTTTTTATTTTTCTCTCTATTAATAAGTTACATTTCCAACTAATTTTACTCGATGGATTTTTCATTGCACAATTCATTTCTAACATGTCTAGTATAAAAACAGTAATTTCAACTTCATTGAAACATTTAATTGGAAATTTAAATTTTTATTCCATCTTCAAATATATGGCTAAGAATTAGAAAATTGTATTTAATATGACAATGGACCTTTAATTTAATTTTAATTTTTATTTTTATAGAAGGATGGCATTATAATTTCATTAAGGTATAATTTGTACTTTGTAGGGGGACACCATCTTCCCATCCCCCTTCACTTATATAATAGAGATTAATAAACCATATTGCTAACGGGCATCTCGAAGCGTTAGATAAGAACAAATATATTACCTAAAAATGGTTAAATTCGTAATACATGCCAAAATTATGGGTCAATCGGTGTAATTAATTAAATCATTGGATATTCAATTAATTCCTTATCTAACGGTTCCGGAAGCGCTCGTTAGCTTTTGTCAACTAAAAAAACTGCTAAAAGAATATATTTGATTAAAGTTAATCGAATCTCATACTTACAACTTGATTAAGTAATTTAAACCTACTAACTACTACAACAATGGAAATAGCAGCATTGAGATTCCAACACTTGTAGGTTTGTCCTGAACTTTTTAACATGTACAAATATTTGTATTGTCTATTTCAAACATGCTTTAAACATATATAAAATATCATGTTATAATGTAGAAGATTATACTTCGAAATATTTGATTAATAGTTCGTTGAACATAAAAGAATATTGATTAATAATTAGTTAAAAAAAATAAAGTTATTTAAAATAAATTTGTCAAGAGAAAGTTTGCAAAGTGAAGGTACATACGAAGTATTTTTTTTTGGTTATAATAGTCTGTCTCTTGTGTATGTATTAGATTCTTCAGAGTACAATAATTACACACCGCAGCCTTAGTTCACATATAATAACATTAAAATGATTAAATTTGTCCAAATGTGTGTTGAAGGATTTGAGGGGACTAGGAATATGCTTTCTTAAAGGTATTCCAATACTATTTTTTACCTTTGGACATAAAATTACAATATTGTACAGCATTTTTAAAGTACTTTGTACCTCTTAAAGTTTTTTTTTTAAAAATAGTAATTTTAACTTATTTCGAAGGGGACGTGAACTTAACAAAATTAAATATTGAATTCAAATTAGCTCAAATGGTTGAAAAAAAATTAACATTTATTGTAATTGAACATTTTTTGCTTCATTATTTGACCCTATTACGTTTTTAGTGCAAAGGTTAATAAATACTTTATACTTGTTTTATTAGATGTGTTTTTTTCTCCAAAATTCCAATGCAATTTCATGAGTAGAGATAGGTAGAGAAAAAAGTAATGAGGTCATGTAAGTAAAGAATGATAGGGATAAATTAATTGACAAAAGGAAAAAAGAAAGTGGTCACATGTCACAATTAATTTAACATTTACTACCTATAATATGTCATTAACTATTAAAGATTCGTTTACATTAACTGAATTTGTATTGAACGAACTTGAATCGAACTGGACTAAATGAAACAAAGAGCTGAATGAAATTGAATTAAATCATAGTACTCCGTATTTAACTTTGGATTAATATTAATATTGAGATTAATATAACTATTTAACCATATATCATGAGATTAATACTTAACTATTATCATAATATATCTTTGAATTAATATTTAACTATTTACGGAGTAACTTATAATACTTCGTATTTAACTTTGGATAATATTAATCATCGTTAATATTTAACTATGTAACTTATTAGGTTAAGTTTAACTTAGATAATAAAATTTTAATCAGTATGTAAGTATTATATAACTTTGGATATATTCAAATTAATATTAACTTTGGATTAATATTAAAAACTTGGAAATTAATTTTAACTATTATTAATTCAATATATACGGAGTATATCTTTGGATAAATATTTAACTAATTACTTAGTTTTAAATACTTTAACTTTGATTAATTTATCATTGGTATTAATATTTCACTATTATTAATGATATATTTTTGGATTAAGATTTACTCATCATCAGTTCCCTCTTGTTTCTTGTTTCCTTTAAATGAATTCCTAAATGTTTTGTCTTTTTAGAAATTTTTTATTTTAACTTCACTTATCCCCTTTTTCATAGTAAATGAATCATATTATTATTTTTTCATCTACATATTAAATAAAATTTAATCAAATCTAGATTATCTCAAAATTAATTTCCAACACACATTTATACTTTTCCCATATATTATACTAGATAAAAAAGTCAAAAAACTCTCTTTATAAGTTAAGAGTTTTATTATCATTAAACCCATCTTCTTATTTAAAGATTCATTTTCTTCTTAAAAATAACTTGAAATTGAGATTAATGATATTACACTGGAAACGTTTAACTTATGTATATTATATTATATATATTATAAAATACGTGCAAGCGTTACAACCAACAAAAAGATCCAGAGATCTTACAAGAAGTTGGAGGAAGCCGAGATACAAACTGGCCGCCCCATCCTCTACAATAGCGAAACCATCCTAGTGGAAACTGATAGTCATTATCATTATCATTATTATTAGTAGTAGCAGTATTAATGTTAGTATTATTATTATCGTCATTATTGTCAATATTATTATTATCATTATCATCATTATCATTAATAACAAATTAGTTAACAAAATAATTAAGTTGAACTGAACGAAACTAATTAAACTAAACTGAACGGAGGTGAATAAAACTGAATTGAAAATAAGTTAAAGTAAACATATCCTAAAAAGTAAAAACCACAAGTGCTTAGTATTTGCCGCTATTCATATGAAAAATTTGTGCACGTTACATAGGAAAACTTGACAAGAATAACCTAACTTTGACTTATCTTCTCATATTTATTCTATTTTTTTATTTCTTAATCATGAATAATTTCATTTTTGTGTGTAGTCAAAATAATAAAAAATGTGATTTTTTTTTATAGTTTTTATTAGTACATTTTTTTGTTTGTTCCACATAAGAATATTACTCTGGTCCTCTTAAAGTCAGTCTATTTATGAAATAATCAAAAATTAAAATTCATTACTTCAATTCTTCCAATTATTTCAAAATCTACTCCCAATTATGTTATGCGAAGTAGAAAATTTTCCCAATTATATATAATGATGTAATGTACTCCTTTTGTAACACAATGATTATTCTACAAGTAATTATTTTTCACGTTTATAAGGTGTTTTTTAAGGGGAATGCTATTCGAAATCCGTTAATACTTGAATCGAATTCCACATTTCGAGCAAATTTCTCCTTTACCCTTACCCCCACAAACATACCCACTACCATCAAGCCACCTCGTAACCATCGGCCATCCAAACCCACCCATCCAGACCCCACCTCCCAACCACTGACCATCCTTACTCACAGGCACAACCACCAACCCATGACAACCACCCTCTGTCGCTTGAAATTGGCGGCCCAACCCATGACAGCCATGCCTGGGTTAGGTACAGCCACCACAACAACCATAATGGCTGCGCCAAAACCCATGCATTGTTGTCATGAGTTGGAGCTCATTTTTTTTTATTAAAAAGTGACGCCACACTTAGGCGTCACTCTGGTTCAAAAATAATAATAAAAAGACGTGGCTTGTTTTTACGTGGTGGTTGGTGGTAGTCGGCCTTAGGTGGTGGTTTCTGGTGGTAGTCGACCTTGGATGGTGGTTGCTGATGTTGGCTGTGGTGTGAAGGGTGGTGTTGGATGGTTAGGGAGGGGAGAAGAAGAAGAAGGGTATATACAGAACTTCACACGAAAAAATGACTTTGATTCAAGTATTTGTGGACTTCATTTAACACTTCAATTATTTTAATGRTGTAAATGAACAAATTCGACAAATTAATTTAACACGATTAAGAATAAATTTATATGATGTTGTGCTTCATATTATTTTATCTAATTTAATACGCCCGAAAAATTCCTCCTAAAAAGCTTGAAAAATCATTCATAGAAAACTTTTCATTATAGAGAGAGTATATGTTTTTTTTTTTGACGAGAAAAACAGAGAGGATATGTAATATGTCAAGTGTTTCTATAAAGTAGAAAATACAAAGATAGAATCATTTCCTTTTCAATAAGTAAAAATGGGTCTTATAAAAAWWTTTCATTTTGCTTAGTTTATCAATTCTCATTTTCTCTCTTCATATCATATCTTCATATGACTATGAAGGTTAGTATTAAGGCCTCGTTCTTTTGATCTGAATTAGGTTGAACTTAACTGAAATCGATTGAATGTTTGAAATTGGCTAAATTGAATTATAGTGGCTTGAATTGAACTAAATTAAATTAAAGTGAGCTCAAATAAGCTGAATTGAATTGAACTGAGCTGAATAGTGATGAAGTGAACTAAAGTCTACTGAAACGAGCTAATTGAACTAATACGAGGTTGGATAAAAAATTAACAGCAGTTGGGATAATAAGGTATAACCTTTTCCACTCTAATCTTTATAAATAAAATATATTTCCTCCGTTTCTGATTAATTGCACGGTTTCCTATTAACGGAAATTTCACATTAATTGCACCATTTACTTATAACTACTTTGGTATCTTTTTTGGGATGAATTGACCTTTATACCCTTAAATTTGGTAACTAACCTCTAACACTACACCCATGTGATGGACCCATCAACACACCTACTAACCCTTCAACACACTTAATTACTCCAGTAAAATTACCTGACTCGATCCGCAAAGCGCAAAGTGGTGCAATTAATAAGAAACGGAGGAAGTACATTCTTTTTATTTACCAAAGCATTATATCTTTATTAAATGAACAAATACTATTAAAAAAGTGTAGTGACTTCATTGTCCCAACATCAAACTAGGTATAGCAATTCCTCGAACTATAGTGGACTGAAATAGACTGAACTGAACATAAGTTGACTGAGTTGGCAAAAAATTGGTTTTTCTAAAGTGAAGTAGAGTAGGCCTAAATTGAAAGTATAACATGGGGGGACTTGAAAGTTGAAAAGCCTCCGCCACAATGAGTCAGTGTCTCATAAAGTAATGATAGATGCTACAGTACATAGAGGTGGGGCTCAAAATGGTCATGTCCATGACATTTTGTAATCTCAATAGTGTTATAAGGGAAATAATTAAGAAAAAGTCATTAAGAATAAACTTCATCAATCATCAAAATTGTAAAAAATCAAACGCAAGCACCACTAATACATGCTGGACACCATTAAAAATTAAACTGGAGTACCGTATTGGTTGTAGGAATACTTCCCCAATTTCTATTATATAAGTGAAGGGGAACATAGTGTCTGTTGGTACAATATGTTGGTACTGCTAGACGTGGCATGTGCAACGAGCCGTGTGTGAAGAGGACCTGGTCTGCAATCCTGGTACCTACAAAACACGAGTGAACTACCTGGGGCAACCCAGCAAGCTTTCGATGGGGTCTAGTAATTTACCAAGGGTATTCAATATTTAGAGAGAGAATGTCAGGTATGTTTGTTCGTCTGAACTTACGCAGCCTTGGGCAGCCATGCCCTGCTTTTTATACCTGGAACTTGCATGGTCAAGGCTTCCTAATCGTGACATGTGCGTATAAGAATCACCAGGGTTAGGTGTCCTACATGCCCAATTTTGACTAGTGGGTTGGTAGCTTTGAGCTCCTATTTAGCCCATGGCACTTCCCCCTAATAAGGCCCGTGGGACAACTAGCACGAATTGGACCTATTGGATTTGTTAGCATGGGCTTTTGGTGGCTATTGGGCCTGGTGGCTCAATGGGTACAACAACTAGCCCCCACCAGGCCTGTAGTCCAGAAAGATTTTACCAGGTCCTGGATTCAATATACATATATAAACCACGTAGCTCGTATTTTAACCTAGGGTGGTGCCCCTGGTTTAATTTATGAACCTTTTTGAGGCCATGTAATTTCCATTCTACTAGGGCCAGCTTTGACTAAGAGCCGTTTTAGTTCGGTGTAGTTCGTTTCATGAACTTTTCTCGGCACGTTAATGATACGCACCAATAATGGCGGTTTAATGTGAAGGTGTTGCTGATAGTGACGCGTTCCTTCCCTATATTTAATGGGGAGTTCACCTCATCAAGTCACTTTAAATTACCCTTCCAAGCTTTCAAACCATTTCAAAATAAAGTGCAAAAGGCAAGCCAAAACACAAAAAACTCTCTGCCTTTGAAGCTTCAGAACAATCAGAGTTTGGATACCTCTTTCTGGTAATTGCAGCTGCTGTTGTGACAAGCTGTTGGGGTTTACTCTTGTTTCGACTAAGCAGCAAAATTGTCTCAGTTCCAATTAAACAGGTAATTTCTCTTCCCTTCTTGCTTGAATTATACAGCATCGCTATTCCATGTTAATAGCTCTCCACCCTGGTTCTGTCTAGAGTAGTTGTAATTTTGTTTTGGTTTTTTCCCTTTTTTGCGCTCTTTGGGTTTGTGGTGGAATAAGTTAGAATGTTAGGAAAATCAGGTGATTCTAAATCAAATCCGAGGTGTTCAGTTGCCCTATACGACAATGAGCGCCAGCGAGGACTCAAACCTTATAGACTTCAGGGGTCAATCTGGTAGGAGTGTGACCTCAGACCTAGCTTCGAGCCTGCACAGCAGGGCCTCAGTACAGCAACTCCTCCCTACCAGGGGACTGGAACAGTAAGTGTTTCCAGCATTCCTTCGAGGCTCAGGATTTGCAGGTTGAGTGGCACTGTTTCTAAACGCCTAAAGGAGGAGTGGAGTGCAGGTGCTTGCTACCTTGCAGAAAGACGAACAGGCTGGGACTCGGAGATAGGTGGTCAGGGCTCGGACAAAGCCCAGGATGAGAGGGGGAACTTCAGGAAGTACCGAGATATGCTGGAGCCCTTGACAACCACCACTGGACATCCGTTGTGGGCTGATGTTAGGAAATGATGGCCCTGCCACTGCCTGGACCCTGAGTTTTCTGCAGAGAGCTTACGCCAAAGTTATTGGAATAGGGCGGAGAATGTATGGTTTTTTGGCTCACTTGGTCTGGTTCGAGGTCCCCTAATCCTCAGACAGGGCTATCACACCGAGGTTCATTCCATTTACATTGCCATCTTGAATTAGGGCAGATTTTCATTAAAACCTTCCTGTTGAATTGTCGAGATGTGGGGCATTAGCCTTGTTCCACTACTCTTAGGCAACTGCAGAGAATTATACAGTTTCATCTGGGTCTGCACGTTCTGAATTGGAGATGTCAACCAGGTGTGTTCAGGACTTTGTTCTGGTAAAGCGCATACAGGGGAGCTTCAAGACAAAGACTGGCTGGTATTCTGGAGGTTTGGGAAGGGTGGCAAATGATACCTACGCGACCTCATCCTCTGGGTGGTTTAAAGACAGTGGAAACAGCAAATGGTGGTTGAGGTTCTTTGCACGAGAACACTTACCTGTACCAGGCCAGAACTAGTTTCACTAGGAACAAGGCTCATTGAAGGAAGGCCCTTCCCCAGCTGCCTCAATCTGACTAAGGAGAAGGCCACCTTCGAGTGGTTCAACTTTTGGGGGGCCAGGTCAAAAGGTGGGCCCCATCCCGAAACACTGGTTACCCATTTTGACCTGTTTGAAGGTGAGCTTTACCTGGCAAGTGGTGGGTAAGCAAAGTGTGTCAGAGTAGTCCAGGTGCTACTGAAGTCTTTGGTAACCCTTTCGTTTCTCAGCACTTTACATTTTTTTCAAACTGATTTTGGGCTTAGTAGCACTAATCATGTTTCCTTGTGTTTCTTGTGCAGTGGAAAGCTCTGGGAATTACTGGTCCAGTCTGAACTTGAGAGGAACATCTGGCAGCATTGTCCATCTTTGTCCTCGGTTTACAGTGTTTGAGGGGATCAGATTGTGACCTTGACAACCTGGGTGATTTGAAGAGGAGTATTTGGCACTGGTTGAGTAGCAACCTATTGATCCCTGGACTCAGAGAATTTGACAACCACTAGTTCTAGATGTCTAGGCAGTACTCGCTAGGAGCTGGTCAGCGATATCCCAGTGCTGGTGCCTCCCAAGAGGCATCAGAGGAGAGAAGCACAAGGGTGAATCTTCCAGCTCCCGTGAAAGGAGATAAGGCCAACTCATGGGAGTGGAGGGAGTTCATTCTGGCTCAGCCTTCAGGTAACAGAAGCAGGCTCAGGATGCCTGATTTTGGATGCTCTGAAGTACCATCTCTCACCACCTGTGGGAAGGAGCCCTCTCCCATTGAAGGGCAGGATTGTCCACAGGGGTGGTTTGTCTGTGGTAGTTCCAGTGTCGTGGTGGTCAGCTTAGGGTTCAGCCCTCCCAGTCAAGGTGGATCTCAGAGCAGGGTAGAGGAAGGGTTGATGAGGTTATCTGTCGATAGTGCGAGGAAGAAGAGGCAAGAAAGGAAGACCAGGAAGACATAGGCTCCAGGTTGCACTGAATCCAAATGGCGAATGAGTTCAGGTGGTGGACCTACAAGTATCAGTCTGGACTGGTACTTCCGCTCGAGTCATCTCTCTTACTGCCAGGCGCATCGGGCCCTCCTTCTCTGACAGACCTCAGTTTTCCCTTCAACTCATCTTTTCAACATCTACTATTAGTATCAGCGCAGCAGCAACTATTTCAGCAACAACAAAACATCCTTCAGCAACACAAACAGTTCTTCAGCAACAACACAGCAGAGCTACGAGCAACAGCAGAACAGCAACATACTTCAACTCACGCATGGCCACATAACAGCCTCCTACTCTGGGCCTCATTTGGTTGGTGGTCCTGTTCTCATGCAGAATTGCCTTTGGGGAGCCAGGACTATCCCAAATAGGGCCCTTCTGGTCAATTTGAGGAAAAAGCCTGGTTGCCAGGAAGCTTGCTTCCAGCAGTCTCTCCTTAAGATGCCTATCATTGGATGGTGATAGGGTGGCAAACCAACTCTCGAGTCTACCTGCTAGTAATTGGTTCTCCCTTTCAGTCATATCCTTTTTTGTTCCTTTGTATTATTTGCACGCTTAGTTTACTTACACTGATTTGTGTTTTATGCAGATGTAAATATGGATCGTTACTTAACTGAGCTATGAGGCTCTTGCCCCTCTGCTCCTACCTTTCAGACAGGAATAAGCAGATAAGGGAGCGAGGCAGCCTGGCCTGGAACAAGATTAATGAAAGTTGAAAGGGGCCTCTCATGCAGAGGTGGAGAGGGCAGGGGTGAGCTAAGGCTCCCAGGAGACATCTCAGGCTGGGTGGATTGAAAGAAAGACCTGATGAGGCAGGAAGGCTAGAGAAAATGAATGGCAGAACAGAGGAGCTCAAGCCTGGCTGATGAGTGACTTTTAGGACCAAAAATCAGTGAGCCAATGAAGCTAAGAAGACTCTGAAAGAACTCCTTGTCTTTGGAAAAGCCAGCTAAAGGGGATGGAAATGCTGTGAAGAAGTGAATGAGGAGTTGGGCACACACTGAGAATGAAAAGCTAAGGATATGAGATTCTACAACGCATTATTCCTGTGGTTAGCTTAGGTGTTCCGAAGATGGTGGGACCTAACTGGACTGGTGGTAGAGGAAGCTCTGGACAAGCTGGGTTGGTGAGATTAGCCACCCGGTGAAGTGTTTTCACATGATTGCTACTTCTTCAACAAGCTCCGGAGACCAGATACAGTCCAAAAACAAGGCAGTGGGAATGGGGGAAGTGCAACTGGAAACAGGTATAAAAAGTCTATTCTATGATAATCCGACTGATATTAATAATAACACAGGGGTGTGATTGTATTCCAGGTGATGCTAATGACCCTCGCTTGAACCAGAAACCGAGCAGATGACTGTCAGCCCAGCCGAGCTCTGCCAAGGAAGGGTCTCCACCTAGCAAAGCACTAACCAGGAAGGTCCAGTAGTGGGTGACACTGGTGAAAGAGGTAGAGCAAGAGTGCAATGGGGGACTATACATGAATGGCTGCCAGCTCGAGATGACCAGGGGCCCTTCACCAGGGGGGGAGAGGCAGGTGACTGAAAAGATGGTGAAATCGCAGCTGAGGAGTCCAAGCTAATGCCTGCATAGGATGGGTGGCTACCTGGTGAAATGGAGGCTCCATCCAGTGGAAGCTCCCTGATCTGGTCCTTGATCATGTCATGCCTCCTCCTCCTCTGTTTTTTTGCTTTAAAACAAAAAACAATTAGGGGGGGTGATTTGCTTTGAACTTTTTGTCACTCTTTGAACAGTTTGTTTCATGCTTTTTTTGCAAGAACAATTTGGCTACTGGCCCTATAAGGGCCCTCTTTTTGGAGCTAAACAAGCCAGCCACCAGCTATGTACAATTGCCTAAGGGAGTACACTTCATGCATGCTTTCGTATGAGTTATATATGTAAGCTTTAGGCAGCACAATGCCTTTATATGTTATCTAAAAGTCCACATATATGCCCATAGAATTCATAAAGTTCCTGGTATTTATGTTATGTGGCACTATTAACACATAAATAGAATTTTTTTGACCAGGGTTGATGAATACAGGGTAGTAGTTTGTCCCCCCTCTAGACTTTTATGATTTTTATGGTAGATAATTCATAAGTCATCAGGTTGGTAGTAAAATTCTGAAGAAAAGCAAAAAATTTTATAGATAATTGCTGCATAATGTAATGGTTAAAAAATGTTGTGAAAAAAAAATGCTATTTTTAGTTTATCCTCTAGGGGTATACTTGTCCCCCAAGACTTATATGATTAATAATTTAGGTATAATTTAACCATATAGCTTTGTTGGAATTACTTACTATGCACCATAATATTATGCATATTACCTGGAGGATGCTCTATATATTTTTGCATGATTAAACCAAAAGACAAATCAATGGCCTGCCTGTTTGGACAACATGGCAGGTCTACAGGGGACTACTACTGGCACCTATTTGTAATCGAATGGGTTTTACTTAGATGACATAGATGACAACTTATCTCACAAGATTAGTGTTTACCAGATGGCTCTCACATCCAGTACTACTCTGTAGAAAGAGCAGGTTTTTTACCAGGTGGTCTTCAGCACCAACCGTACCACTATCTCTATAAAAGAGAACGGATTGTTTCCAGGTGCTCTTCACCAGCTGGTACGTATTCTGTGAAAGGAAGGATTTTTACCGAGGTGGTCTTCACCAAGCCTGGTCTTATTTCTGTAGAAAGGAAGGATTTTACCAGGTGGCTCTTCACTCAGCCTGGACTATCTCTGAGAAAGAGTAGGTTTTGTATTTCCTCAAGAGGTAAAGTATTTACATGCTAAAGAGACAATTAAATTATTACAAAATATATATGCTAGATAAATTTATCTACAGGGGAGCAAAAATGGCTCTTATAATATATTACATTGTTCAATGGTTATTATTCACCTACTTTTTACAATATGGTGCACTATGTATTACAACTGCAAGTCTCAGCATAATGACCGCTGAATTGAAGTCGTGAATTCATATACTTGGCATTCAGGCCTATCTAGCCATCAGTCTGTAAGTTCAGCTGCTTTCGGGATATGAATTGATAAGTCCTCCATGGTGGCAGAAACTTCCATGCAATCCTGCCTCTGGACTGCTGCTGACTTTCCTTAGGACTGTCCCCATGCAAGAAGGTCGTTGCTACTCGTCTGTTGTAATCTTGGTTATCTTGGCATATAGCTGCATGTCTGGTGTGCGTCTTCCCTAGCTCTTCTACCAGATCAGAGCATTTCTGACCAGACTTGCTAGTTTTGAGGCTGGCTATACCTGTGAGAGTCATGAGAGATGTGGAACGACTTCAATAGGAATCAGAGTTCCGTTCATATACCAGGGTGTAAGGTGAAGACAGTGGATTCTTTTAACTGTTGGTTTCAGTGAAAGTACAACTGTATTCGGGAGCCACAGTCCTTCTGTCATCTAGCTTCTTCTTTAGACCATTCAGGATCTGCTGTTTGCTGCCTCTGACATTGGATTGGGGTGACTAGACTGCTGAAATGCACTTTGGATCTTGATTGGGCTAAACAACCTTCAGACGATCATTTACGGCCCGCCTATAACCAGGATGCACACGCTGTAATCCATATTGCGTTAGCACATTCTGCCATAAAGAATTTTCTGACATTCCTTTTCAGAGATTTGGAATAGCCTCATCAAAATCCACTTGTCTGAAATAATCAACAGCAACGACAACCACCTTTTCCACCTTGGGCCTCTGGAAACAGGTCCAGGTAATGTAACCCCCCTTGTGCAAATGGTATTGTGATTTAAGTGATGGGATGCAGGTCTTTGCTGGGCTGGTTTGAATGGATGGAGAAAACTTGCACTTTCAGCACTCAGTACTAATTTGACAGAATCTGCAGTATGGTTCCACTATAGCCAATACGAAGACTTTGTGAACAGGTGCCGGCTCCAATGAATTGTCCATCAGATGCCTTCATGAAATTCTCTAGGATGTAGCCCTTCATCAGTACCACAACACACAGTTTGAGGAGAGGTTTGTGGAGGTGTGTGATCTCCTGTACATTCTCACCATGATCCATGGTGTCCTTTGAGCGCAACTGACCTTCCTGGCATGTGCTTTGTCCAGTAGGTAACACACCATTTGTTTGTACTGCTATTAATATCTTGCCATCCATGGTGGTGGAGGTCCACCTGGAAGACATACATGGATTCACACTCTGTGATCCTTTAGTAGCATCAATAAAACAGACTGGTCAGGATTTGGAAGGTGGTAGTTGCCAACCTAGCAAATGCATGTTGCCAGATTATTTTCCTCTCTTGGAATCAGAACGGATTCAAATTGATTGAAGCTTGAACCGCCTTTATCTTGTGAATGAGGCCTGCAAAATAAGGCTCCTGACTAACTCCCCCTGTATTGGTTAGCCACTAGTTGCGAATCAGTCATAAGGCATACCCTGTGCACCAATTAGATCAGACAGAGTTGCAAGCCTGCTATGGAGCTCGTATTCTGCTTCATTATTTGTGGCTTGAACTTGAACTTCAGTGCATATCAATACTCTTTCTCTGTGGCGAAGCATACCACACCACCCCACATGCACCATCAGTTGATAAACATCAGAGTAGACCATCCAGGGCTCAATG